>JARHVA010002284.1:332500-525000 GCA_037957365.1 Torreya grandis | reverse complement strand
AAGAATAAGGGTTAAGAGGAAGGGAGATGAATGTAATATAGTTTCTCAAGGGATGATCTCAAATTAAACATGAGGTGAAGCATCACTTGATTAAAAATAGAATGTTTGTAGGTGTAAAGAATTTAAAGGCTTGGGTTCTAGCCTTCCTTCGAGAGAAGATAAGTGATAAGTTTCTAAACCATACTTGTGAGTTATGATGTAGGGTCCAAGCCAATTAGGAGAAAACATACCCCATTTTATTTTCTCCATGTTCATCACACATTGATTTTCCTTTAAGATGAGATCTCCAATATTGAAATCTCACTCCTCGAGGTTTTTGTTGTAAGCACGTTTGATACGCTCTTGACAGATTTAGAAGTGGTTAAGGGCTATGAGATGATGTTCATCAAAAAAATCAAGATGAGCCAAACATTATTGGTAAAAGTCATCATTAGTAAGTATTTCTTGTAAAGAGATGTGAAGAGAAGGAATCTGGACCTCAAAAGGCAAAACAAATTCCATCTCATAGACTAAATAAAAAGGTGTAGCACTTGTAGGGGTTTGAATGCTAGTACAGTAAGTCCATAAAGTAAAAGGAATGTGCATGTACCAATCCGTGCTAGTATCATTGACTACCTTCATGAAGATTTTGGTTAAGGTTTTGTTAGAAGCTTCTACCTGTCCATTTGCTTGTGGATAGTATGGTGATGAGAAGCTTAATTTGATTC
Organism: Torreya grandis; assembly: GCA_037957365.1. Classification (NCBI taxonomy): domain Eukaryota; kingdom Viridiplantae; phylum Streptophyta; class Pinopsida; order Cupressales; family Taxaceae; genus Torreya; species Torreya grandis. Next base: position 524,293 of record JARHVA010002284.1, on the reverse strand, counting down.
CAAAAGCATCACAAAGATTTTGGATAGTCTTCTTTCTGAAAGATTTTTTGTTGTCTATTATAATTTTATTGGGGACACCAAAATGACAAATGATGTGATGGTTGATAAAGTCAAAATTTTTGTTAGCCTTAGTGGAGATGAGAGGAATGGCCTTGACCCACTTGGTGAAGTATTCAATAGTAGTAATGATTGAATAGTGATAAAGAGATGAATGAGGGTTAATCTCACTAATTAGATCCAAACTCCATTGGGAGAAGTGATAAAAGTAATTGGTGAATTATAAGGCATGTCTTAGAGTGTGAAGGAGGTTAGCATGTTGTTGACATTTGATGCAATACTAAATGTAATCACTAAATTCTTGATGGAGTGTTGGCCAATAGTAGTCAAGTTGAAGGATATGTTTGGTAGCTGCATTACCATTGAAATGTCTACCACAAATCCCATCATGGACTTCCTTAATGGTGAATGGGATCTCAGTACTAGTAAGGCATCTAAGGAGGAGACCATCAAAACTTCACTTGTAGAGAAGTCCCCCTAGCATAGTGTAATGAGTGACACATTTCATGAAGGCACATCTCTCATTATTAGAGAGGTCAGAAGTGGTAATAGAAAAGGAGAGGTAATTCATGAGTTACTTGTACCATAAGTCATGTGGGTTGTGTGTTACATTACTTATAAAAAGGATTTAGTTGATGCATAAGAGGGAAATTTTAGGTGATGTACAGTGACATAGATTTTTGAGGAAGAGGGTGAAGAGGGTATGTGTGAAGCAAGAGAAGCCATTGTGTCAGCAAATTTATTTGTAGATCAAGGAATAGTTTACAAGAGGTAGGAGTTGAATGATTCCAATAACATATCTACATAATGTTTATATCATTTTAGAATTTCAATTTTGCATAGGTAGGAACCATTAACCTGATTAACCACTAGCTGGGAGTCACAAAAAATGGTTATTGATTTAACACCCAACAAAATAGCCATTTGAAGCCCTCAGATCAAAGCTTCATATTCAACCATATTGTTAGTACATTTAAAATCTAGTTTAAATGATAAATGCATAAGATCACCATCAAGAGGGATGAGGATGACCCCCACACCCCCATCATGTTGACATTTAGACCCATCAAATAAAATCATCATTTAATAGGAGATGTCATTAGTGGAGAGAATTGTGATAGATTCATCAAGGAATTTGAGGTTTGAAGGTTGGTTGTCAGGAAAAGGGGTGGAAACTAACTGGTTAGCAATCATTTTCCCCTTGATAGAGTTTTGTTGAATAAATTTTGTTGATGCTTAGAATTGCACTACTTCCAACACCAACAATGGGAAGTTTCAAGAATGTGGGACTTGCGACCTGAAATGACTTCCAAATTTTAAAGAAGCTGGCTCTTCTTTATCTCAAAAGTATTTTGGGGAAAAAGGATAGAAATTAAATAGAAAACACCAATGCAATGATGGAAAATCTAACTATGGAGATGCGCCTGGGTTTAGTTTGATCCTTAATACTAAGAATAATGAAGCTATATTTAGGATTCAATTACATTAAAGAGCAAACAATGCATGATCAATGTAAAATGTGAAAACAATAGAATCAAAGGCTCACAACTTAGACTATTTTTGCAGTAACATAGAAAATATCAACAAAGGCACAAGACTCAGGCTTCTTATTAATTTTCCAATCACATAAAAGGCATAGATACATGCACAGTTATACAAACTTTCTAAATCAAGAAAATATAACAAAGGCAAATGATATTACTGGCCACAACAAGAAAATCTAAAACTTCTTTGTAACAATCTCTCACAGAAATTTATCTCTCTTCTGATGATCTCTCTCTATCTTTTGATGATGATCTTTGATGATCTCTACCCCCATATTTATAGCATCAGATTAACTCTAGATTGCCCACATGTTCCCAACCCAATGGTCTAACTAAACTCTAACTAAATTGGAAGTGTTTAACAAAAGATATCTTTCAAATCTCTAACATTGGCCTCTCTACAAGTTCAAATCCCAATGGCCTAACTGAATTGGAAGTGTTTAACAAAAGATATTTTTTGGATCTAAAACATTTGGTCTCCCTACAAGTTCATTAGCTGAATTAGATACATGTGATAATTTTCACTGTGAAATAGGTGAAGACACTTGGCATGTTCTACTTACTCACTTGAAAATTGTCTCATTATTTAGGAGGCACTAGAAAATGACACTTGGCAGCTTTTAAGGCACTTAAAAAAAACACACGGAACTTTCCACTGCATTATACTCTTTATTGTGTCTTTGTATTGGAAGTGCTCCATCTTTGACATCTGTCATAGTCCACTGCTTTAAAAATTTATCAACTTAGAGAAAATGGGACCCACAACACTTCTTGCCTGAGAAACTTCAAAAGGGGAAATGGGAACATGTGTCTCTTTCTATGTATTTTTAACAAGGGACACGTGGTGGTCTTTGCTTGTCTATAAAAGCTTTTAGATACTTTTTGAGAGTCCTACAAAAGGTGACACATGGTGGTCTTTGCTGACCTTTAGCTATATTGTAGAAATATTTAGACTCATTTTAGATTCATATGGATGGTGACACTTGGTAGCTTCTATTGACTTTAAAAACAAAGCTTGGGGCCCACCACAGTCTTTACTTAACAATGAAAAAAAATGAAGATACTACAAATTTTGACACTTGGCAGCTTCCATTGAACTTTAGCTAAGGACACATGGTGGCTTCCACTATTTTTAGAAAAACATATTGAAACCTTCTAAAGTTTCCACTTGGTTCCCTCTACGTGCATTGAGAAAATCTTATCGAAAGAATATTTTGAAACTCATAAGAAACTTGTAATGCGGATGCTGACACTTGTCGCATTCTGCTGGATTATAATGGGACATGTGGCATGCTCCATGCAACTTATAGAAATTATAAAATGTGTCCCAGCTAATAAAACTTGGAAGATTCCACTTGACTTTGATACTTAGACAAATTTTAGGAAAAAATGAAACTCACACCCATGCTCTGTGTCAAAAACTTCATTGCCTCGAACCCAAAATGTGCAAGGACAAAACTTGGAGCACACAACTGAAACTCAAAAAATAAAATGTAGAGTATTTTACTCTATAGTTCTTGGTGACCCCAAGGACTTTTGAGCCTACTCAAAAATAATCCAAAGAATGTATAAAAAATGGCAAAAATCACAACTTTAGTAAGGCCATCTGATAAACAGACCACTTAGCATCAGATAATCCTTGCTTATTTTGTAATTTGTGGAAGGCTAAATCAAGGTTGACATCCTTGTGTGAAAACCTTTACAAAATATGAACTGTAGCCTTCAATTGAAATTCAAGCTGGGACATGGGAATCAAGATAGCTTCCACTTCTAGCCCTGATGAATCATCTATTAAACCCTGGAAAATTGATTAATCACTTTACCTAGCTAACAACAAAGGTTTAATCTCATCAACCATCAACACCATGTTGCTATCATGAAAAGGGGAGTGAAGACCCAATTACACTAAATCTTCAATATGTTGCTTCATGTCTTTGATTCCCTCTTTCACCACATCTAGAAGCTCTTTGTAATTAATTACTGCAGAGTTGCAACTGAGAACTTTGTTCACCCTTTTTGTAGCAATCATTTTATCACTAATCCTTGCTACTGATAATGTTAAATTAGTTGTGTCATATAGCTTTTGCAACAACATTTGAGAATCAAACACTCTCAAAGAGAGAGTGGACAGAGTAGCTTCAACTGAAGTCTCTACTTTTTCACACAATTTGTGTGCATTTAGCAAAAAGGTTAAAGAGGGTCTGAGCTGAATAATCTCCTCAGAGATTCTTTTCCATATTGATACATAAAGCTCCTTGACCAAATTTAAAACTCCTACATTCTTTGGCCTATTAACCAGCTCAAGTGTCAATTGTTTTGTTATTCATTGCTCAACTTGAAGTTGGGCTTGTATGGCAGTGATATTATTCTACTCATTCAATAGCTTCTATTGGAACTGAGTGACCTATTGCAGGTTTTCTTCACATTTTTCTTGTAATGTTGCATTTTCCCACCTCAAGGCTGTCACTGCAGCTTTCTCCTGTCTCAGCTCTTCTTTTAAAGAATCATTTTGGGCCTAAATAGCCTGGTGAGTCTAAAAAGAAATAGTATCTTACAACTATTTGTTGAGACTCTCTATTTCATTATTCTTAGTTTTGATTTCTTTAGTCAAACCGTTATAGTTTGCTTTCTCTTGAGCTAAATCAGCCTCCACCTTCTGTAGCTTTTTTGATACTTTCAAATAATTAGTAGCTACCACAGAAGTGGATTCATTCAGCAACTCAACCCTATCTTATGGTCTAAAAAGTGGCATATCTATAGCCACTACATTCATTGTATAATCTTTAGGCTGCATCTGCTCATTTGGCTTGACTACATTAGGTGACAAATGGGTCACTGTTAGTTGCTACTGGATTGGGTCAAATTGTGACCTCGTATGTGGTGTAACTAGAGCTTTATTATCTTTCATCCTCTTTTTCTCCATCTAAGCTTCTCTAGCCTTCTTAGCAGTATCTTCTTGAGTTTGGAAGGTAGAAAAAGAGGCAATGTGCTCACCCACAAAAGGATAACCCTGTGGTAAGCCATAGGGAATAGCTAAATGTTGGATAGGGGAAATCTGAGGAGGTACTCTCTTTGGGATAGAGGGGGGGAATGAGGCAATGATGTGGCTTGAGTATGAATAGGTGGGGAAAAATGAGAAATAAGCATAGTAGAGGTGGTAGGGGATATTATTTGGTCAGACGAGATTGTCAACCCTATAGAAGAAGAGAGAGATTGAGAAGAGGAAGGAGAAACAACTCATACTCGAGGAGCAACCAATGTACTCAGTGGTTGGTGCTGTGAGGGTTCTACCTCCTCCTCTGAATTAGGCTAAAGCTTTAGCCTCTTATGTTTCCTTGGTGTTTCTTCTTCTAGCTGTGCTTCCTTTTCTTCAATATTTACCACTACTGCTAGTGGTATTTGTACAAAACTAGGAACCCCGAAGGCTGATACTGATGGAGAAGTTTTGGATGTTGAGGATACCACATTCTTTTTTTCAATGGTACTGAGAGATTGGGGCTAGACAGTTAAAGTGACTATAAATGAGGTTTGTCCTGGGGCCTGCACTGTATCAGGGCTAGAGACTAGAGATAGATGACATTCATCCTAGATTTCCTCCCATTTCTCATCTAAATCTACATTTCCAAAAGAGTGAGTTATCTCACAAATCTTCTGCCTATACTTCCAATAGGCTTCTATTTTCTTAGATTTCTAGTCTTTATTCTTTAATGCCCTTCTTAAACCATAAGTCATTCTGATTTTAGGATCAAAATCCTTTTGCTTAACATAAAAAATCTCCCATGGCCTGACCTCCTGAAGGGGCAAATCTATCAATTCTACATATAAATCAAGAATATCTTCTTGAGGGTTTCTTCTATTTTACTAAAAAGTATTACCCTCATGCATTATTCTAGCAGTTACCTTATTATTCTTGACCCATGAAGTTATGAAACCGTTTGGGTCATATCCCCATTTATCTTCAATCATAAAGAAACCCAGGAAGGCTAGCTTTCTCAGCAACACGTGCTCTACATCTCTGACTTCTAGGGCCATGTTGTTCGTTACCCACAGAATATCATATATTTTCTTCTTTTTCTTCCCAGTGCCACATTCATTATCCACCATAGACACTTGTCAAGTGACCTCTAAGAATTCCAATCTAAGGGTCAAAAACTTAGGTAGTGACACTGGTTCTCCAGTAACACCATGGACTCTAATAATAGTATGATGGGATCCAAAAAAGTAAACACAAGGAATAGTGCAATTTGTCATAAGGCCTAAGACACTTGGGATCAATCTATTTTCAACCAAATATGGGCTTAAGTGACAAAAAGTAGGGGAAACAAAAAGTTCCTAAAATTCATATGGGTCACTGGTTTTGGACAAGATATGTGTCCATGCGGACACAGGAATGGTCTTATTATGATCGAAGCTTGGGTCATACATATCTAGATGCATGTATTGGGAAAAGATGCTAGAGTTTTGATACAACATGAGGTGAAAAATATAATAATAATACCTAAAAACCCCTTTAGATTTGAAATGGGTGAGTTGGTCAACCATTGAATATGCAATTTGCTCAGAGAAATCTAGCTGATACTCCTGAGACTTGTCAATAGTTTTCAATTTGAATAGAATGGCCATTTGTTATTTATAGACAGTTATATCTTCTTTCATTCCAAAAATGAATGCCATCATGAAAAGTACCTCTTGACTAGCTTGTGAAAATTGTGCTCTTAATGTTGGCAGTACTGGCATAATGGTATCATCATCTCCTAATTGCAATTCTAATTTTAGAAACCTTAATTGATTATTGACATTTGCCCACATTTTTTGCATCTTGACAATGGTGGGAAACATGGTTGTCTTGTCATGATACATGGCCAACATGTCCCTAATGGCCTTTGGTGTAATTTGTACCATGAATGGACCGTATTGTATGGTATTCGAGGGTACATGAAACAATTTGGTACATATTTCAACCAAGTTAGGGCATGGATGCACACTTGGGACAATGAATTATGCTAATTGAGACTTCCATATCCTCATTGTGAATGTTTCGTATTATCCAACCTTGGCCCTCTGAATACATCTTTGATGTGCCCCTTCTCTTAGAGCTTTGCCAAACTTTTGAAGGATTGGGTCCATGATTCCATATGAAAAATATTTCACCTTTGCTGGGTCATTTGCATAACCAACTTCAGGGAGTCTAGTCCACAGATAGGTCTTTAAGGTTTGTGCAGGGGCCAAAACATATGATTTGCTTAAGAGAAGCTTATTAATGGATTTGTAAAACTCAGACCCTTGTTGTGAAGACTGTGCCTCCTCCATATCTATATATATACTTGGAATCAATGAACTTATGTAACAGGTATGGAGCTTTGCAACAGGGAAGCACTTTCACTAAGTAGGCTTTGCTATGAATTGAAATTTGTAGATAACAGGGATTTTCAAGTAGACATAGGAATGTTTGAGACCCTGTTAATATTTAACTCTTGTTATGGGGTATTTAATGACCCATCAAGTCTCAAAAATGGCATTTAAATCAGATAATTGTTACTAAATCTTATTAAATCTTCATGGGATAGCGAGTCAGACACGGCATGAAAGTGGCTGCATAAGGGTACTTTCAAGAATGTTGGAGATTTGAGAGAGATTTTAATGTGTCAATAATTTTGAATTTTTTAAAAAAGGCTCTAAGCTGTGGCCACGTGTTCAAAGAAAACTTATTTAAAAGAAAGAGCGGGAAAGAAAAATGAGAAAACAAAGCAACAAGGAAAGGGAAACTATATAGCTATAATACATTAGAGACACAACTTAACTAAAATGTTTCAGGTAGATCCCATTCACAAGAATCTCTTTAGGTTTTCCCTCCATTGTTTCAAGCTCAAAAGAATTTTTTTGTTTACATGCATGAATCTTATAGGGGCCAGTCCACAATGCTTCAAATTTAGTGTGTTGACCCGTCTTGGCAGCTCTCACATCCCATTTCAAAACAACTGAGCCTATTTCAAAATGGGGATTTGAAGTCCTTTTATCAAAGTAGTATTTGATTAATTTTTTATTCTTCATTAATAAATCATGTGCTACATCCCTCCTTTCTTGAACTTCCAAGAGTTCAGCAAGTCTGACCTGCATGGGGCCATTTTCCTCAATTTCAATTTGTTTTAATAATTAGAGAGCAGGAATCTCCAAGATTAGGGGCATTACAGTAGGCTTACCATAGACCAACTCATATGGGGACATTTTTGTCACCTACTTAGGCATAACTCTATCAGCCCACAGTGATATATTAAGCACTTTATGCCACTCTTTGTGATGATCAACCCCTATTCTCTTAATAAGTCTAATCAGGTTCTTGTTGGTTGATTATAATAAACCATTACCATAAGGGTAATAATTCAAGGAAGTTTTTAGATAGATTCCATGATTCAAAGCAAAGTTAGATACTTTAGACCCTAAAAATGCTTTAGCATTATCTAAAATTATGGTACGAGGAGGCCCAAAGCGAGTAGTGATACTCCCTAGAAAGTCTAGGATCACATTTTCTATTGCTTCTTTGAGTGGTACTACCTCACTCCATCTGTTGAAATAATCTATGGTAGTTAGAATCCATTTGTGCCCCATACTCAACACTAGACTGATCATTCCAATAAAATCAAGACCCCATTGAGCAAAGGGTTCATAAACAATTATAGGACTAAGGGGCATTGCTGCATTCCTTCTCATCCCCACATAATATTGACAAGATTGGCATTTTTTTACTAGTTGATAATAGTCTGTAAATAAATTGGGCCAAAAAAAAACCTGCCCGAGTTATCTTTATAGTTGTGGTGTTTGCAGAAAAATGTCCACCTGAGACTCCATGGTGCATTTCATGTAGTATTTTTTTAGCCTCAACTTTCTCTATGCATCTTAAAAGGATGCCATTAGTATTTATTATGAAAAGAACTTGGTCAATTAAAATAAAATGGACCCCTTATTGCCTATAGTATCTCCTCTTGTCCTGAGATAGCTCTTTTGGGAAAATCCCATGTTTCATAAAATGGATCCTGTTTGAGACCCAAGAGTTCTGATCAACTTCTTGTATCCTCAATACACTTTCCTTTTCTATTTCTTCAGGCATCATCTCATCCATATCTTGAGTCATGTATTGGCATAACCCCCTACCTCTAACCAAATTAGTGGGTCTGACCTCTACATCATACTCAAGGATCTTTGTTATCTAGTTTGCTCTTTTTTCAGTAATTTCACCCTCCATAATGTATTCTCTGACACTAGAATGAGCCACAAGTATCAGAATCTTACTTACTCATACCATATGCCTAAATTTCTTGAGGGATTTTACCATAGCATATGCTTGTTTCTCCATAAAGTTATATCTAGTTTCATACTCCCTAAGAGTCCTGGAGAAAAAGGCTATTGGGTGTTCTCCCTCTTGTTGATCATCTTTCTGTGTTAGGACAATAGCAATACTGAACTCTCCTCCATAAACATACATTATAAAAGGCTTAGATGAAATTGGGTTAATAAGTATTGGGGCTATTGAAATTGCTTTCTTGACCTCTTCAAAGGCTTGTCTTCCTTTTGTAGTCCACTTGAACACTAGGTATTTCTTCAACAAGAGTGTCACTGGTCTCACTAGGCCTACAAAGTCTGATATGAACCGATTGACAAAATTAATCTTCCCTAAAAAAGACTGAACCACTTTCTTATTTATTGGCAGGGGCAAATTCATTATGGCTACAACTCTCTAGATCTATAGAGACTCCTTTAAATACTATATGTCACAATAGTTTGCCTTGAGATACTACAAAGATACACTTCTTGGGATTCATGGATATTCCAAATTCTTGGCACTTCTTAAAAATAGATTCTAGATGATTAAAATGATCAACAACATTCTTGGAGAAAATAGTGATATCATCAAGATAAATCAAGATGATTTTATTTATGAGTTCCCCAAATGCTACATCCATAGCTCTTTGAAAAGTGGCTCTAGTATTTGACAGGACAAATGGCATCTTGGCATATGCAAACATTCCCCATTTGGTAGTAAATGCAGTCTTGTGTTGGTCTTCATCAGCCAACCAAATCTGATTGTATCTAGAGAAACCATCTAGCAAGGAAAATCTCTCTGATCTAACCACAGTCTATAAAATTTGTTCCATAGAGGGCAGGGGATAGTGATATTTCAAAGATGCTTTATTTAGGTCTCTAAAATCCACACAGAGCCTTATGTCACCATTATTTTTCTTGACTGGCACTAGATTGGATACCCAAGTTGAGTGTTTGATTGGAAAAATTATTTTAGAATCTAAGATTTTTTTCAATTCATCCACCATTAGAGGTTCAATCCTTGGATTCACTAGCCTCTACTTTTATCTGGCTAGCTTAGATCCTTCAATCAGTTCTATTGTGTGCTGAATGATGTCTCTATTATATCCATGAAGGTCTTCATATGTCCAAGCTATTACTCTATCATATCTTTTGCACAAGTCAATTAGTCTTTCCCTTTCCTCTTGAGTTGCAAAATTTCCAATCTTTATTTTTCTCCCTTCACTCACTTCTATCTCAGAATAATTTGTTTTATTTACTTGAAACCTTTTCTTCTTTAGGCTTACATCTTCTAGATCAAATAGGTTTTCTAAAGTGATCAAGCCTTTGGGAAGCTTATTGGTCTTTAATTGAATAACTTGGTCTCCATATGCTTCTTCAATTTTGGGTTGCAATTGATCAAAAAATTCCCCTGATTGTTGCAAAAATGATAGTACCTGAGAATCATTTTCAAAGACTTGCCAACTTTCATCATTGTCTAGGATAGTTGGCCTTACTATAACTTTGACTGACTCATTGTTGACTAATAGACCAGTTGTTGGATCAAACTATGAGCCAATCTATGCCATCCTATTAGCTTCAGAATTTTGGGTTCTAAGAACTACTTCAATATTGAAAGCTTCAGAATATTTTATTAAGTCCCAAATTATGTGTCTATAGGATCTCATCCTTACATTTTTGGCTATTGCCTTTTCTTTGATTTGTTTCACCACTAGTTCTAAATCTCCTTTTACTATCAGATTATTTATTTCCTTTTTTTTTGGTTAACATAAGCCCATGTCCTAAGGATTCATATTAAACATCATTGTTAGTATAGGCAAATTGGAAATGAATAGGTCTTAAATTTTTCTCACCATTTGGAGCAACAAGACAAATTCCTGCTCCAGCACCATTTTTACTTCTAGCCCCATCAAAATTTAAGGTCCAAATTTTTGAATCTTTTTCAGATTCTTGAGTAGTTGGCATTTCTTCCCTTAAAACATTTGGGATTTCATGATCTTCATCAAATATGACATAAGTGCCCAGACTAGTAGAGTCATAATTTCCATATGGGTCACTTTGCATCATAGCTAAAAAATGGTTATTTTCCTCTTCTCAGTCATGTTCAATCTAGTCACCTAACTCTTCAATAAATAATCTTTCTTCTTTATTTAGCATAGCATGAGCTGCCTCTAATTTTGGGGTTGGTTCATTGGTGATGTGATATTTATATAGTGGCTCAAATAGTATTTTCATTTTTGAACCATATTTTGTTTTTAGGATGAGGTGAGACTAATCAAGTGACATATATCCTCCTATCTTGGCTGTGAAATCTTTGGACAAACATAAGACAAATACAGGGGGTATATTTATGACTACCACATCTTGATTTACAATTATATTAGGGCAAGTATATAATTTCAATGGGAGTTGTTTAATTTCCCTATTGTTTGCATCGATTTCCCATCCAATTGCATAACTCCTCTAGTTAGTGGCTCATACTTTATTTTTAAAGCATTTACTATTTGCTTAGGCATTACTATAGTACTGGCCCTTAAGTCTATCATTGCATTATGTAACATTTTCTTTCCAACTATCAAAGTCAAATAGAATGGCTCTATTTTGGATTTACTTACCTCTGGTGCATTGTTCAAAAGGGCTATTATCTACAGAGGAACTATGTCTTTGAGATTTTCTTTATCAGTAGGTCTTTCTTTGGTGCCAGTATGTTTAGGCACTACTTGGCCTTGTAGAGCTTCTTGTAACAGTGTCTTTTGCTCAGGAATAACTAATATGTCCCATATTGACACATGTGCTAGGGTCTTCTTTAGCTGATCCACCACATTCATTGGTCCCAGAGTTTGGGTTCTTGGATAATAAGGGTACCTTGCTTTTTCTTCAACTTGTCCAGGAATTACTTGGTTTTGCACTAGCTAAGGTATTTCTTGTCTAGCAGCTATGTTTTGATGACCTTGAAATGGAAGATTCCCCATGACTTCATTATTTGTGACTTCAAGCTGTTCCATCATCCTTCTCTTGGCTCTGGTGTAGTAATCTAATTGTATTAATGGCTTCTTGGAAGTAGAAGCTTCATTTAAGAACACTGACTCTTCATCTTCAACCCATGAAAACAAAGGATGTTTGGGGGCTATTTATTCTTCTTGTTGTAAGGACATTCCTTGCATCTGAGCCATCAGGACTAAATTTTGCATATTAGGGGTTTGGTAGGATTGAGTGTCAGAGGTACTTGCAGATTATCCATCCATTCTTCTTTGCTATGCTATATTTTGTTGTAGATTACCCATGGGACAATCTCTGGGCATATGAGAATTATTACAAGGGAAACACTAGTCATTGGTGTTATCTGCATAATTATTCTACCCTTGAACAATCTCCCTATTTGGATTAGGGGGAACAGTCTGTGAGGGTGTAGGGACTGCAACTAATTGGTTCAGTGGTTGAGGGTTAGTTTGCCTTTGAGAACCCTAATACTGGTTTGGCTATGGTGGAAATCTATTTCCTTGATAGCCTTGATATTGGGGTCTAAGATAAGGATTTTTCTATCTTTTAAGGTTAATTATCTCATTAGAGAATGCCCTTAAGATATTCTTGACATCATCCCTCTCAGATGACTAGACAAGGGCGAGTTATTTAGCAGGTTGTTGAGGAAATGTATACATAGACACATGTGGGGATATGGAATTAGGGGTTTATTGAGGCAAAGGTAAGGTAATCTCTAGAAACATGGGCATGGGAGGCCTCGGAGGCAATTTTACAGCATTTATTAAGTTATTTTCAGCTTTGACTACATCGTCATAGGATTTTGGCAAATCTGACCTCCAAGTGATTGAATCATTACTGATATATCTGAATTTAAGGCTTTAAGATAAAATACTATAGCCATGCCTGGTAATGGTCTTGCTTTAGCAAAAATTCTTTCCCAGGTCTTTTGAAATCTTGAATTGAAATCAGTCATTGCTTCTTGTGGTGCCCTTTTTATAGTAATCAATTATTGTAACAAAGAAGATTTATCACCCTTTTCTTCAAATCTTTCAAAAAAAAGATCTCCAAGTTGATCCCATGTAGATATTGTATTTGGAGTCAAAGATCTATACCATTCCAGATCCTTCCCTTTAAAAGAAGATGCTAACATTCTTATAGCCACATTCTACTGTGTGACCACATGTATTACATAGACATCAGACACACCCTGTAGATGTTCTTCAGGGGTTTTGAAATCTTGTCCACTGAATTTGGGTAGAGCTTTTAGGGCATTTACTGGAATAGGATCCCAAGTGGCTGGTGGTACTGGGAGAATCAAAGGACTGCCAATGTTCTAACTTGCATAATTCCTTGGGGGTATAGGTGCTCCCATGTTTTGTCTTGGTATTGCTATAAATTTATTGACCCTTCTTCTTGGATTAGTTATCAACGGTGGTTAAAGAATACCTAGTTCACAGTAGATTGAGATCTTGTTACTGGTCTATAGCTCTAACTCCTTGTAGCTCTTTGGTTCATACGGTCTTGAAAGAAACTTCAAGATTGTCCCACTGGGTGTGCCAAAAAAATGTTGATGCTTAGAATTGTACTACTTCCAACACCAACAATGGGAAGTTTCAAGAATGTGGGACTTGTGACCTGAAATGACTTCTAGATTTTAAAGAAGCTAGCTCTTCTTTATCTCAAAAGTATTTTGGGGAAAAAGGATAGAAATTAAATAGAAAACACCAATGCAATGAAAGAAAATCTAACTATGGTGATGTGCCTAAGTTTAATTTGATCCTTAATACTAAGCACAGTGAAGATATATTTAGGATTCAATTACATTAAAGAGAAAACAATGCATGATCAATGTAAAATGTGAAAACAATAGAATCAAAGGCTCACAACTTAGACTATTTTTGCAGTAACATAGAAAATATCAACAAAGGCATAGAACTCAGTCTTCTTATTAATTTTCCAATCACATAAAAGGCATAGATACATGCATAGTTATACAAACTTTCTAAATCAAGAAAATAGAACAAAGGCAAATGATATTACTGGCCACAACAAGAAAGTCTAAAACTTCTTGATAAAAATCTCTCACAAAAATTTCTCTCTCTTCTGATGATCTCTATCTCTCTTCTGATGATGATCTCTGATGATCTCTACCCCCATATTTATAGCATTAAATTAGTTCTAGATTGCCCGCATGTTCCCAACCCAACAGTCTAACTGAACTCTAACTAAACTAGAAGTGTTTAACAAAAGATAACTTTAAGATCTCTAATGTTGGCCTCTCTACAAGTTCAAATCCCAATGGCCTAACTAAATTAGAACTAAACTGGAAGTGTTTAACAAAATATATTTTTTGGATCTAAAACGTTTGGTCTCCCTATAAATTCATTAGCTGAATTAGATACATGTGATACTTTTCACTGTGAAATAGGTGAAGACACTTGGCATGTTTTACTTACTCACTTTAAAATTGTCTCATTATTCAAGAGGCACCAAAAAATGACACTTGGTAGCTTCTATGGCACTTACAAAAAACACACAGAACTTTTTGCTACATTATACTCTTTACTATGTCTTTGTATCGGAAGTGCTCCGTCTTTGACATCTATCACAGTCCGTTGCTCTAAAACTTTATCAACTTAGAGAAAATGGGACCCACAACACTTCTTTCCCAAGAAACTTCAAAAGGGGAAATGGGAACATGTGTCTCTTTTTTTGTATCTTTAACAAGGGACACATGCTGGCCTCCACTTGTCTATAAAAGATTTTAGATATTTTTTGAGAGTCCTGCAGAAGGTGACACATGGCAGTCTCTGCTAAGCTTTAGCTATATTGTAGAAATATTTAGGACTCATTTTAGATTCATACAAATGGTGACACTTGAAAACTTCTATTGACTTTAAAAATAAAACTTGGGGGCACCACAATATTTACTTAACAATGAAACAAAATGAAGATACTACAGATTTTGACACTTGGCAGCTTCCATTAAACTTTAGCTAAGGACACGTGGTGGCTTCCGCTATTTTTAGAAAAACATATTAAAACCTTCCACAGTTGCCACTTGGTTCCCTCCATGCTTACTAAAAAAATCTTATCGAAAGAAGCTTTCGAAACTCATAAGAAACTTGAAATGTGGATGCCGACCCTTGTCACGTTCCACAAGATTATAATGGGACACGTGGCACATTCTGCACAACTTATAGAAATTATAAAATGTGTCCCAGCTAATAACACTTGGTATTTTCTACTTGACTTTGATACTTATACAAATTTTAGGCAAAAATGAAACTCGCACCCATGCTCTGTGTAAAAACTTCACTGCCTCAAACCTGAAATGCACAAGGACAAAACTTGGAGTGCACAACTGAAACTTAAAAAATAAAATGTAGAGTATTTTACTCTACAAATTCCAAGTCAAATTTATCAAGGAACATGAGCCATTTAGCTACACATTGGTTGTTATATGGATTGGAATGCATGTATTTGAGGGGATCAATATGGGTGATGATGTAGGTTTTATGATTTAAGAGGTAATGATGGAGCTTGGAAGTTGTAAAGAGCAACATGAGACAAAGATTTTTGGTATGGGTATATCAAGTTTCATAATCAATAAGTGTGTGGCTTATGTAGTAAACCACTTATTCTTGATGGTGATCATCTCGATGTGCAATCATAACACCCAGAAAATGGTCTATTGTAGATATGTAAAGGTAGAAAGGCTAGTTTTTGTTAGGTAGAATAAGAATTGATGGGGAAAGGAGATACATTTTGAGTGCATCAAAGGATTCCTAACAATATATATTACAATATAAGGAGACATATTTTTTGAGGAGATGGTGAAAGTGTTGGCAATGATCTGACATCTAGGAGATGAAGTGGTGGACTGACTGAAGCTTGCCTTGCAGGCTGTGGAGTTGTTTGATATTAGTAGGTGGAGGCATGTCTAGTATTTCTCAAACCTTAGTAGGGTTGACTTCAATACTATGGAGAGAAATGATAAAGCCTAAGAGCTTACCATAAAGGAAACCAAAGACACATTTATTTGGGTTTAGTTGAAGATTATATTGGAGGAGATGAGTGAATATGATTTTGAGAATCATCAAGTGATCTTGGCAAAGTTTAAACTTTTTGAGTAAGTCATCCACGTAGTCTTCCATAATTTTGTGTAGGATATCATGGAAGATGTAAGCCATGGCATGTTGGTATGTGGCACCAAAATTATTCAAACTAAAAGGCATGACTCGATAACAAAAAGTCCCCCATGGGGTAATGAAAATTGTCTTGTGTTGATATTTGAAAGTAATCATGATTTGATTGTAACCTGAGAACCCATATATAAGTCATAGCATCTCATGGCCAACTGTTAAATCAATAAGTTGGTTGATACTTGGCAAAGGGAAGTCATCCTTTAGACAAGTAAGGTTTAGGTTATGGTAGTCGATGTAGATGTGGATTCCCCTTGTCACTTTTGTGATAAGAAAAATATTAGAAACCCATTGTGGGTAGTTGATGGGTTGAATAAAGTTAATAAAAAGGAGGCATTAGAGCTCTTCTTTGACAATGAGAGCAATATGAGGATGCATTTTATGAAGCTTCTACTTAATAAGTTTAACATCTTGATTGGTGATAGTGTTATGGGTGATGATAGAGGGGTCAATACTAGGCATGTCATTATAAGACCAAGTGAAGGATTTGTTATGGTCATTAAGAAATATGGAATAATTAGCTTGCTCAGAGGAGTCCAAAGATTGGCCAAAGATTAAGGATGTATAATTTATTGTGAGAGGGCAAATTGATGTCAATGGTTGAGTCATTTAACATAGCTTATGTTTTGGATGGGAGTGATCATTAGATATAGGAATCATTTGCACCCATGTATGTGAGAATAGCATCATCATCTTGACATTGGATAGTGTTGATAGTGGGAGAGTCTTCATCAACCATTTTAGGATGAATGAGAGGAAGGGACCTTGTTTCCTTACCCTGATGATAGGTGAGGGGGCCCAAATGGATGGCATTTATTGAAATTTTTAGGAGGTATAGATACCTCCAATTTGGTAGGTGATGGTGGAGGAGAGGATGGAGAAGCAGAGACTAATTCTTTGATAATTGGTATATGAGAAGCTTTGGTTGGTGTTTTTG
Organism: Torreya grandis; assembly: GCA_037957365.1. NCBI lineage: Eukaryota > Viridiplantae > Streptophyta > Pinopsida > Cupressales > Taxaceae > Torreya > Torreya grandis. The sequence goes on along the minus strand of JARHVA010002284.1, from coordinate 507,251 downwards.
GTTCATCAAAACCCACTCCATGCCACTTTTTGGCATTTTCAATGGTTTCATTGGTGGGATATTCAACAGTCATATGAACACCCTACTCATAATGACTTAACCCAAATCCTTTATAGGCACACCTATAAAGATAGGTGAGAGCGAAGCTAGGCTTTCCCAAGAAAGAGAAATCATAGGTAAATAGTTGTGGTAAAGAGGATGGATTGTCGACAATGGGAGCTTGATCAATTCCCCCATACATGAGATTAATTCAAAGGTTAGGTGGACCATATGGGATGAACATCCCAATATGGGGATCATAATTGGGGTGCATATGAAGCTTTCCATACTCTTGTGGAGTATGGAATATGTCAAGTGTTAAAAAATAATATTATCTGAGTGATAGATGCTTGCAAGTTTCCTCTATGGGGTCTTTGTCAAGAATTTGTGTTGTCAATATCTATGTAACTAGTGTAGTAGAGCTTGTGGAAGATTGAGAAGTATAATGTAAATGAGATGATGTATTTATTGGAATGAGAAAATCATTGGAGATATAAGTCATGTTTCATGTTTTGAAATGAGGTGGGTCAGTAGGAATAACATGCACTTGCCCATTGTTTTCAAACTTGACACAACAATGCAAAGTCAAGGGCACACATGCTATATCATGTATCCAAGGTCATCCAAGTAGTATGTTGTAATGGAACTCTCTTTTTATAACATATAAGAGCTCAAGAATTGTGTGAGGATCCACATGGATATGTATGACAATAGTTCCCACTGTAGTATTTGTGGTATCATTAAAGGAGTGAAGCACCATGTCAGTTTGAGACATGAAATTATTGAGAAGGGCTAGCTATTTGTAGGCATGGGTGGAGATAATATTAATACTAGATCCTCCATCAATCATGACTCTTTTGACATGAATTTGATCGATATATGTGATGATTAAAAGGGCATAATTTTGATTTTCAGGGTGTTGAAGTGGAATTTCCAAATCACTGAAGGAAATCAGGGAGATGGTGTTAAGAGAGATAACCAAAGCTATAAGAGATTGGGGATCACCAGGTTATACCTCAACTAATTATAAGGCACTAATTAAAGCTTAATTATGTTGGGGTGAGGTTTGGATTAACTCATATAAGGACATTTTCACAAGGGTTTGGTGAAGTTATTTCACCATCGAGTTTTGAATAAATTTTGAAGATGTTGATTTTAGGACACCCATGATGGAAATCTTGGGATTTAGAGGAGTGTCTTTTGAGAAGGGATGAGCCCAAGGTTAGTGACCTTTTCCTTTCCTTTATCTTTTTGATTTTATGATTGTGTGGTCACATTAACCATGTTGATTTGAGACATAGGTGAAGAAGGTGGCAAAGGGGGTATGACAACATCTTTGGGTTTGAATTTAGGTGGAATAGTATGAGGCATTATGGATTCCATATGTGGAATAGTAGGAAGGTTAATGGAAGTATCAACAAAGAGAGTGTTCATATCAAAGTGTTGCATGCATAATGACTATCATGAGAGATTTACAACTCTCAATATCATGTCCAAGTGAATGATGATATAGACACACTTGTGTATCATCAAACCAAGATGGATTCAGTCTAAGAGGGTTATAAGTATTAATGGGAAGAAGATTTATTGGAGAGGATTGTAACAACTAGCATAAGAAAAATATTTGAGAGCTTAAGAGTGGGATAACACTTGTTTTTGTAATAGGGGTGGACACCTTATTTGGTTTAGGAGTCACAAGGGTGATTTTATGTGGCACCTTTTTAGGTGGTTGTGGATCCACATGTTTTAATAGCACTTTATTGGTGGTAGGTGTCATAGTGTCAGATGTGAAAGGCCTACTAGGTGGTAGAGGCAGTAATGGATGTAAATTAGACTTTGGTTTTGATTGGATTAGTGATACCCCAACTAAAGTAGAGGGACGTGGTCCCAAAATTGAAGGAAAAGTTAAGGGTGGAAGAGGGAAGGATTGGAAAGATTTAGGAAGCTTAACATTCTTCCTTAGTTTAGGCCGTGTAACTCTAACTTGTGGTTGGAAAGTCAGATCTAATTTCACCCATGGATGAATTAGATTAGAGACGAGGTGAATGTTAAAAGACCTAATTTGATTTAATATGGAATATGCCTATGAGGGTGAGGGCTTTGACATATAAGGATGAGCTTTTGGTGATTTTGGTGAAGAAGCTCTAACTTTGTCAAAGACCTTGGGGTAAAGGGTAGTGAGAGGATTGGTGGTATAGGATGACACTTGTTGTGTAGGATAAGGAGTTTTAAGTTAGTCCTAAAATGCTACATGATCTAGCTTCGTGGAGTCAATAAATTCTAGATTTCATACTAACCATGAAAAGGGTTTAGATGAAGTTGAAATAGGCCTTATAGTTGCTTCTTTAGAAGGCTTAGGTGATTGAGAAAGAGGGAAATTATTGGCCTCTACTACCTTAGGCCAAAAATTAGAAAGAGCCATAATGGGGTCTTCTTCAATAGAGATGGGATAAGAGGCATGGTCTTCCATAGGTGGGGGAGAGGTAGGTGAAGGCTCCTCAAGGGGGTAGAGCATAGGTATAATTTCTCCCTCAACATGTGGGTGAGGAACATGTAAAGTATGATCTTATATAGGTAAAAGAAGTGGTAAAATTGGTTGAATTGGAGTAGGTACAATAGGTCTCTCGTCTAATGTAGGGATAGATAACATTGGCTCCTATAAGTGAGAAGGACGAGTGGATGGGGTACTACCTCCCATCAGTGGAGGAAAGGTAGGTGAAGAAGATTCCTCAAGAGGGTATAGCATAGGAATGATGTTCCCCTCAACATGTAGTTGAGGAATGAGTAAGGCATGGTCCTTAAGTGGTAAGAGGATAGGTAAAATAGGTAAAAAAGGAAATGGAAATATAGGCTCCTCTTATGGAAAAAGGAGAGGTAAAGGAAGCCCTTCCTCACATGGGAGTGGAACGGGTGAAGTAGGCTCTTCTACCTAAGGAGAAAGGATGAGCCAAATAAACTCCATCGATTGTGGGGGAGGAGTAGGTAAAATGGGTGCCTCCTATGATGGGAGAGGTTAGACTAGAGGTAAATGAAAGACCATATTAACCATATGGATATTATAATCACATGAGTTATCAATCATGGTTTGAACATTATTTTGATTGGGTGAATGGATAAGAAAAGGCTATTCGAACACATCCATATTTTGATTAGCAAGCGCATTAGGGTTATCCAAGATGAGATCACCCTTATCAAGCATGTCTTGAGTAATGTTCTTAAGTGTTTGGTAGTTATTATAATTATGGCCTTTGACTCGATGATATCCATAAAACTCATCCTCTTTGTACCAAGTAGGAATAGGATGGGAGAGATCAAACTGTATAGGTGGCTTGATTTGAGGAAGGGTTATGGCTCCCTATTGCAATAGTTTTTCCAAAATAGAAGTGCATGACTCCCCAATGAGAGTGTATCATATTTGTTCATACCATTATTAGAATTGCTTATTCAGATTTTATGAGGTTAAAGAATTAGGTTGGTTTGTGGTTGTGGAAGAAGCTAATTTAATGACCACCACATTGGTGGAGCTTTTATATTTTTGGTTAAAAGGAGAAGGTTTAGCATAAAATGAGTCATTTGATTTAGAATTGGCATTCTTACTATGCAACTTGACTCTATCTTCATCTATAACCTGAATCTCAAGTTTGCATGCCATTGTAAAGGCTTCATCAAATGTGTAGAAAGTTTGTACTCAGAGTGTAGATGAAATGTGCTTAGCACATGCCCTCGAGAAGAGTTCAATAAGATCAAGTTGGGGTAAAGAGAAGGAGATTTTATTGATTAAACCTCTTTAGCAAGTGAAAAAATCTGTGATAGACTCATCATCAAATTGTTTAATAGAATAAAGGTCCATAATAGAAACCTTTTTATAAATGTTGATAGAGAAATGGTCTAGGAATAATTGTGCAACTTGGGTAAATGAGAAAAGGGAGTGCTGAGTTATAGAGCTATACCAATCTATGGCAGCACTTGAAAGAGACATAGGGAAGGTGTGAAGTAGTAATGCATATTCATGCCCTATTAAATAATAAGCATGTCTAAATACTCACAAATGCTATTGTGGGTCCTCTTTACTCTAGAAGTGAGTTAATTTGGGGAGTTCCCATTAGTTTGGATAAGGTCAAATAGGCACATAAGGATGGATGGGCTCATTGCATATTTGATCATAAGATAACACATTCTTTGAACTTGATAGAGATGTCTCTAGACTAGACATCTTGTCCATCAACATCCTAATGAGGTCTAGAGGAGGATTGGTTTGGGAGATACCCCCTAAGTTATGTGAACTAGGAATTTGACTCAAGAGAGGATGGTTAGTATCGTGTTAGTTTCAAAATGAAAACAAAATGAAAGAAACACACTAACTGGCATAAAATATCTAGGCCTAAACACTAGGGAGATATTAGTTAACAAACATGAATAAAACACACAACTAAAATGCAAAATAAACCCTCTTTTACCTTCTTTGGATGCTCCAAAATGCTTGTTGTAGTGGCTTGCTTAGCTTGTGCTCATGAAGTCCTCATCAATGAAGCTTGACTACCTCCATCTCTACTTGACACCTTTGGATTTGGCTTGGATTGGCTTGGAATCAATTTGGCATGGTAACACTAGTTTCATGGAGCTTTGTAATCAATTTTGCATTATAAATTTTCATAATAATGTCTTAGAAATGATGTGGTAAAGCCTCCTATTTATAGATTTTTAAAAATGTCTAGAATCAACTTGAACCATCCATCTCAAGATTAAGATGTGTGGCTAAGGATTAATCCAATTATGCAATTAAAATCAATAAATAGGATCATCAATATTTGGGATAGAGGAGAAATTTAGAGGCATGGAGGGCTTTGATGAGGCACGGGAGGCATGAATCTTAATATTTGTGGCATTTATGGCCTAGGGATGTCTTCCCAAGAAATGAGGTCACTTGATGATGTAGATATTCAATATTCATTCCAAAAAAAAAATATTCAATAATTTTACATGTATTTCTTGATTAGGTTCTAATTTGGTTTAATTAGCTCTTAAGCATGTTTAAGCACTTTGCACATAAATTACTCATATTGATCAAAATGTCTTGTTATTAGTCCAAAATTCAACTAGATTAGAATTGGAAGGCAATGTTAGATGCATTGGATCCGTTATCCCATTTAGGATGTTACCAACAACAAATAGCAAATGAACATGTCTTGTGCAAGATATTTGATAGGAAAGATCAATCTAGATCACTTAGGTGCAAAATTGGCATTTTGACTCAGAATGATTTGATCAAAGTTAATTGGCCCATAAATTGCATTACCCCATTTAATGATACTCTAGCCAAAATTGGCACTTGAATATGTCATTTTCAAATCTTTTAATGTGCTTTAGTGTTTTTAGGCCAAATTTTGTATTTTAAGAGGAAATTGGCCAAAATCTTGGTTGGAGGTCATTGGTGGCCAGATTTAGGTGTCTACAGTTTGTCCCGATTTGGGAAGATGTTGTAAATTATAGGCAAAGAAATGTCTTCTCAAATAATGAGAGATGGCCTGTATACCAAAAAGAAGATGATAATTGAAGAAAAACCTCCAAATGGTTTTGGGAAGCCTGTGATGATACCCCCTCAAGGGAGTGGCCATCACATTTATTGATGGATGGTCCCTCGAAAATAAACAAGAAGAAAGGTGGAATTAATTCATGGTTGAGATTAATCTAAATAAAAAAATGCTTGCATGCATTAATGTAAAAAGGATGCTGATTTTCCCAAAGGTGGTTATAATCAAGAATAAAAGTCAAAATAATGATTTGCCCATAGGTGATTATAATCATTAAGAGGACCTAGATTGGCTAAAGATGATTATTCCCTAGTTAGGGCTGATTAGCAAGTATAACTTAAGGATATAACCTAGAATATATATTAAAGATGAGCGAGTGTAAAGTGATGAAATAGATGAATAGAAGAATAATATTGTTTAGTGTAAATGATCTAGTTGTACCTATTAATAAGGAGATGCTTATCCTGATTAACAATAATACAACTAGAATGGTCAAATGAATTAATTTAATCAAGGGTGGGATGGCAGGATTTGCCAAGGTGTCAAGGAGAAACTTCTATAACTCCATTGATTGTAGACCTTGAATCTAATTTTTTTTATAGCATGTGATGGCAGGATTTATGATAGAACACCATGAAGACTATCCCAAAATATGCATAAGGAATGACTCTCGATCCAATAAACATTCGAAAACAATGCATCAATGATAAAAACCATGATGACAATGTTGACATGTGAATATGGATGGACTCAAGAATAATGTGCTCAAAGAATCACCCATGAATGCATATAGATTGAGTTGAGGAAATAGTGATGAAAATAGAAAAATAGATAAATGCATAAATAAACAAACAACCTAAAATAAACAAACAAATAGAAAGCCTAAAAAAAAAAAAACATTTTAATAATGATCATGCCCTAGTAAGGTGGATCAAGGATAACTAACTAGGCTTAGACAAGATAAATGTTTTTGGCATTTTGAGGTATCTTAACTCATTAGAGAATGACAAGATACCTAATCACAAAATGATGAGAGGATTTGGCTTAGGTTGCTCACAAAATGGTGAGAGTGTATGGAAAGGGGGATGGAGGTGACCTCAACATGAATTGAGTATGACCCACATAGTCCCAAAATGACCTCAATTCATAGTAATTACATCCACATAAAAGGTGAGGAAAAACCAACTAGGTCCCAATAAGTTCTCAAATCCAGCAAATGGCCAGTCAAATGAAAATAGTAATGGTAAGGTGATATGACAATGCATGATAAATAAATGTTGCCCTTAGTTTTCCCATAGGTGGTTATAACTAAGATAAAATGACATAGTGTAATGATACTAATTTGCCCATATGTGGTTATAATTAGTAGCAATACTGGTGAGACACTGATTTGCCCATAGGTGGTTATAATCAAGTTCACATAAATAAATGTGGATATAGGATGAAAGATATCTTGCTAGATAAATTGTCACACTATTTTCATAGACTATCATTGAAACATATATTGGATTGATTGTTGAAATATCATTAGAATCCCCCATAAAAGGTGTGGGAAGAACTGAATTAACCAAGATCAAAATAAGATTGGGTGAGAAGAGTAAAATCAAGATTTGGTCTAAATAGGAATGGAATGATAGGATGGAATGACATTATTTTAGGATAATGATGATTTGATAAATTAAATTAAATGATAAGAGGGTTGCCCCCAGGTGATGAGGTAAATGGATAGGATCTATAATAATGGTAAATAAACATATATAACAATGGCAATGCAATGTGAAATGGTATGGTACATGTTTTTGACTTGGGTGTGGTTTTTGATTCTATTGTTCCTATTGATGAGGAGATGCACATCCTAATCAATAAATGATACAAACAAAATACTTGATCGTGTTAATTAATAGCCCATACTTCATTTGAATAACTACTCTATCAAGAATTGGATGCAGATCTGGTTGTCAAAAATGCTTTTGTGATCTTCCTTGGTTATTGATTCTAATTCCTTCGAGTGTCGAGACAAGGTATCTTTGTAGCCTCTGCAAAGGAAGGTGTGGATATGGATGGTAAAAAAAGATAAATAATGGATGGTAATTTTGATTATGAAATGGAATGGTAGATGATAATGGAATGTATAATGGTTGGGAAATAAATGAAGATCGAGACGTTTAGTCACACATAATGTTGTTGATGCCAAATTCAACTTAATTTTGGTTATGGTAGGGTTGAAAACCTATTCTCTTGATAGGACCACCAAATTTTTATATTGTTTGATCTTGAGAGTAGATACTATTTGATTAGGTTTTAGATAGGAATCTATTTTAATTTGATCTTTGATTTTGTCTTCATCAAGCAGTGAAGAACTTTTGTGCTCAAATATTGGTTCCTCAAAGAGGTTTTCACCAATGAAGTTGTCTTGATTGTCTCATAGTGCCTTCAAGAAGGTTTCACTAAGAAATGTTGACTTTTAAATTTGATTATCTTCTAGTGTTTCTAAAAAAGTTTCACTAGATGATGCTAAGTTCTGACTTTGATTATCCCCTAGCACCTCTGAAAAGGTTTCACTAGGAGAGTGTTCTTCTACTATATGAATGTGGTCTTATCCTCCTTGACCTTTTTCAATTACTATGTCACCATGGATGAAGTTCAATAAAGTATGATTCTGTTGATCCTAATATACACTTGTTGGAGATGGAATGTCAATGATATGGCTATTTTAGTTGATGGTAATGACCTGTAGAATGGTAATGGAATCCGGGGAGAGGCTACACAATCCTCATAGAATATACTAAGATAACTCATGTCAAAGTTGAAGTAATCATCCTCAAAAACTATAGAAGGATCATAAATGTATTCAAATTGATCTACAAATCATGCATAACCAATTTTGTAACAACCATGAACATATTCTTCTTCTGAATCTGATTTTAACTCAAGGGACTTTGAATCTGATGTTGAGACTGATGTTGATTCAGAGTCTAATTATAAATCTAATGTTGGTTCAAGAATAAAAATTGAATCTAACTTTGATTCTTCATCTAATGGGTACTCTGTTACAATGATATCTTCTAAAATATTTTATATTGGATAAGTAATGACCTATGATGACATAATGGGCTCCACAAAAATTGGTTTGTTAAAGTGAGACTCCTCTAGGATGGGAAATAGGTCAAGAGACAACTCCTAAAAGACTAGATTATAAATAAGAGGCTCTTAAAAAGTAGGCATATGGTCGAGGTAATTATTTGCCCAAAGGCATTTATAATCATTAAGAAGTGACTTGACAAAGAATGGCTCATTAGTGTGAGATTCCTCAATAAATGGTATAGGATCAATAGGTGATTCATCATAAGTTGAATTATCATAAGTGGTTGGTTAAAAAAAAACATATTGGATTGGTTGGTTCTCTTGGCCTTGGTTTCTAATGAGTTATAAAATACCAATTTTGAACACAACTTAGTCTTTGAATGATTGGATCAGTTGAGGTTTGGTTGGGATTGGTACTAGACAAGGAATGACTTGTGATTAGATAATGGTAGGGAATTGAGAAGCATGATTTCTTTCATGAGCCAAAGGAAAAAGTCTTGAGATGGTAATTATAGGTCATTATGGGGCTTGATTGCTCGCACAAGCCAAAGGACTAGGTCCTAAAATGATGAAGGGGCATTGTGGAGCTTAATTGCTCACACAAACCAAAGGATGAGGTCTTGGTATGGGAATGGTGTGACATTGTGGTCTTGGAATAGAAATGGTATGATGTGGTGGGGCCTGATTACTTACATAAGCCAAATCATCCAAGTCTTCCTCATAAACCATATCATCTCAGTTGTGAGTTAGCTCATAAGCTGGTTCTTGACTGTGTTCCATGTACTGATTATTGTAAAGAGGGTATGGATCCATATCTCAAACAACATTATTTGTAGTTGGGTCTTCAAATTTCTCCTCATGAGCCTCTTCATGCCAATCAAGGTCTTGATTTAGATTTTGTGGATTTTGACTATGTTCCCCATATGGAGTATTGTAGGGAGAATAATAAAATTCCTTAGAAAATCTTTCTCTATAGGAGTTTCTAGTGGGATTTTGTGAAACCATTCTATCATAAGTTATATTTTATGTGACTCCACCATAAGTGTAGCTAGACATATCCTTGTAAATGATGAAAGCTCTAAAATAAAAAGGCCTAGAGTTCTACAAACTCTAAAAAACTATGTCCAAAGGACAAATGGTTTAAGATTAGTCTAACTTGGTCAAAAGGTGGAGTTGTATCTCTAATGTGGTCTAAAAGTAGAGCTATATCTCTAAAATGATTTTTGTAAGACTTAGAAAATAAAAATCTAACATCAAATGTCTAATGTCAAATGTCATACACATAAAAGGTCAAGTGTCTGAATTAAAAATGACATGTCAAAGGTCTAGGTCAAAGTGTTGTAAATAAGGTCTACACTAGGAAAGGAGAAAGTTGAGTGACTAGGTCTTTTGTTTAAACATGGAGTCAAAAAATAGGCTCAAACAAATAGGCATATGCTAGGACTTTTGGCTAAATGACATCAAAATCTAGACTTGAAACAAAGACTAATGTGATTTGATTTAATTTAACAAGTTTGGAAACAACTTTGACATAGACTCGGCACATGGAATCAAACATAAACATGATCAATTGGAATAAGGAATAAGACAAAAATATCTTTGAAGAAAGACTATGTCTTCCCAAATAAAGGCACAAACAATGATAAGGATAGGTACTAGACAAATAAACCATCAATAGTTTTCAAATTTGGATAATCGATTAACTAAAGTTATGCAACCCAAAAGAGAAAGATCTATGTATTAACCTCGTGAATTAAGGCCTAAATAGAAATTAAATAATCTTTGGATCCAAAATTAACAAGGTTAATTAAAAACTCAACTTTGAAAATTAGAATTTGACCAAACAAGCTAGACAAGATTGGATAGTATGACGGCAAATAAATAAGGTCTAAACGGCTAATGTGACATGGTGTGAAACAAATGGTTTTTTTTGGCACAAGGTGAAATAAGTCTTGAAACAAATTGAGCAGCCTAATGATGTAAACATGATTGAATGATGTATTCTATGTTATGATTCAAAAGACTTAAAAGTCAAAATAGTTTTAACATGATTTGGGAAGCATAACACTACCCTCCTCAAATCAATTGACACACACACAAACAAGTTTAATAAAAATTTCAAGGCACAAGTGTGGTGTAAAATGGCTAGCATAACACTTCTTTAGACAAAAGAGTGATGTATAGACAAATTTGTTTTGACATGGCTTATGAACAAACAAACAAGTTTAGTCTCAAAATATACCAAGAAAAAATGACCAAAATACTCTAAGTATAATAATCCAAATCCTAGTAAGGGTATGGCATGTGGGGTTGACTAAACTGTCAAGTTTCAAACATATCTAGGGTAATCAATTGCATAATGAATTTCACATCAAACAATGCAAAAGACAAGCATCAAAATTGGGTGACTGTGGCATTGGCTAGTTGTAAAAAGGTCTAGTCCTTTTTACAACCACTACATCTTATTGTTCACTTAGTGTAGTATGATGTCCAAATGCAGATATGTCCCATGTGTAACTCAAAAGGATTAAGTGAAGTCAATGCTAGGAGATGAAACCCTGGGTCAAAGCTTCCCTAAAGAACTTGTGAGAGGTAATGATGTCCCCCTCGCAAGCTAAGTTTTCATAAAATAAAAGACTAATAGAAAGACTTTAGGGTCATTTTCAAGGTCACCCAAACTTTGATGAGTTTTTGAGGAGTGTTTTAGATGACATTATTTCTATGTCTTGGACTATGAAATTTGCAATAAGAATGATACTTCTAATTCCAAGGGTTCCCTAAAGGGGACAAATGGAAGAGCATACATGCGACATCCCTCTTTTTTCAAAACAAAATCCAACTTAAATAACTAAGTAAATACAAAAACTTGGAAAGGTGAGTTCATTTTAAAGCCCAAATGGAAAATGAGGTGGTGTTCATTTGACCCCTTGGTCTTAGTTATAACTTTGAAAGCTAATGCTAAAAACTCACTTAAGCACCTAAATGTTAATTTAAGCACTAAAATAATGTTCCTAATTCATTTTTAAGCATACAAAAAGTGATCTAAACATGTTTTAGAAAATGTCAAGTTTGGTCCTACAATAAAAATGTTAACATGTCCTTTAGCCTTGAAGCTATTTTGGTTTTGAAACAATGAACTTCAAAAAAATAGCTCTCAGGTTTGTGTTTTAAGAAAAAACATAGTGACTGACATTGGTTATAAAAATGATGATGGTTACACTTGCTAATTGATGATGGTTATATAATCGACATTGGTTACACTTATAGTGATTGACAACAACTATCCAACTAATGTCAATTTTACTAACTAACATTGGCTACTGTGTAAACTCGCGACAAAGAAAAATGGAAAAAAAAAGTTAGAAAATCAATTTACAAGAGTTTTAATAATCCAAATGAAGATTTTAAAGCTAAAAAATGATATTCTTCATATGTGGGATGCATCTAGTCTCACTGGGCATGCCATTATGTGAACTAAGAATTTGAGTCAAGAGAGGATGGTTAGTATCATGTTAGTTTCAAAATGAAAGAAACACACTAACTAGCATAACATCTCTAAGCCTAGACACTAGGGAGAGCTGAGTTAACAAACATGAATAAAACACACAACTAAAATACAAAAAAAAACCCTCTTTTACCTTCCTTGGATGCTCCAAAATGCTTGTTGTAGTGGCTTGCTTAGCTTATGCTCATGAAGTCCTCATCAATAGAAGCTTGGCTACCTCCATCTCTCCTTGGCACCCTTGGATTTAGCTTGGCTTGGAATCAATTTGACATGGTAGCACTAGTTGCATGGAGATTTGTAATCAATTATGCATTATAACTTTGCATAATCATGTCTTAGAAATGATGTGGTAAGGCCTCCTATTTATATATTTTTGTAAATATATAGAGTCAACCTAAACCATCCATCTCAAGATTGAGATGTGTGACTAAGGATTAATCCAATTATGCAATTAAAATTGATAAATAAGCTCATTAATATTTGGGATAGAGGAGCAATTAATAGGTATGGAGGGTTTTGATGAGGCATGGGAGGCATGAATCTTGATATTTGTGGCATTTATGGCCTAGGGATGTCTTCGCAAGAAATGAGGTCACCTGATGATGTAGATATTCAATATTCATTTCCAAAAAAAAGTATTCAATAATTTTCCATGTATTTCTTGATTAGGCTCTAATTTTTTTAATTATCTCTTAAGCATGTTTAAGCACTTTATGCACAAATTACTTAGATTGATTAAAATGCCTTGTTAGTGGTCCAAAATTTGACTAGATTAGAATTGGAAGGTAATGTCAGTTGTGTTGGATCTATTATCCTATTTAGGATGTTACCAACAACAAATAATGAAGGCACGTGTTTTGTGTAAGAGATTTGGTAGGAAAGATCAATCTAGAGCACCTAAGTGCAAAATTAGCATTTTAACTCTGAATGATCTGATAAAAGTTAGTTGGTCCATAAATTTCATTGCCCCATTTAATGATACTCTAGCGAAAATTGGCACTTAAATATGTCAGTTTGAAATCTTTTAATGTGCTTTAGTGTTTTTAGGCCAAATTTTGTATTTTAAGTGGAAATTGGCTAAAAGCTTGGTTGGAGGTCATTGGTGGCTAGATTTAGGTGTCTACAAGTTATAGGGAGTTTGATAAGAAGTAAAGGTAGTGTATGACATGGCTTGTAATGGTTGTGTTGATGCAACATAGGGGTGGAAATGAAAGGGGCTTGGGGGTGGAAATGAAAGGGGCTTGTCCCGCTAGGTTAAAGACCATGATTTGGTTAAATGTTATTATTGTAGGTTAGGTTATTGGCATGGTTATACTAGGTTAAAGTTGAGTCATAACTCATGTAATTATAGGTACAAGAGTAGATGGGATGGGTACCACCAAATTTTTAAATGGGGTTAGACTTGACTAAACTGCTTATGGTTGTGAAGGCAGGGAAGTCATGATAGGGGTTAGGTGAGACTAGATGATTGGTGATGCTAACCTTTGAGCATTATTTATGGTTGGGCTATTTGTTGAAGTAGTGGTTTGAGCAACCATAGGGAACATAGTGGACATAGATGAAACTGAAGTTGTCTCCATTAGAGAAGTTGGCATACCATATAGTGGGTCACCTAAAGAATTGTGGGTTTGGCTCATGGCAAGGTAATGCTGAAGGGTTGCCACATTATGATGAAGAAATCTAGAAAAAAATTGATCTCCTTTAGGCACAATGGGAATTTAGTTGGGGTTAGGAGTATGCTTTGTATCTGAAGTATGCTCCATGATAGAATTAGTGACAAGAGGGGAAGGTGGAAGTTGTTGTCGACTCATGTAATTGGCAAGAATTTTGCCTTGGCTTCATGTCAATACCATGCAAGAAGTATAAATATTATTAAAAATTTGTATTAGAGACAGAGTGAAGAAAAACTAGGTTTGGGTGTGGGTAGGTAGGTTGTTTTATATTGTTATTTTTAGCAAATTAAAAATAACCAAATTACATAGTCATCGACATCGATCACTTGACCGATGATAGTAGGTTAAATTTTACCAATGTCAGTGGATTTAACTAATGTTGGTCACTATGGAGTCCTAAGAGATGAAAAATCCAATGTTTTAGAAACCTAGAGGTAAAATTTAGGCAAAATAGAGGATGTAAGAGGTGTTTATAAGGAGGATGAACGCTCAAAAAACTTGATTTAAAAGGTTATACAACCTGAGTATTATGAATAGTGTTGATTTTGTAAATCAATGGGAAAATGTCCTTACCAACTCAAAAATATAGAAGGCAATAGAAAAGTAGAAAAATAACATACAACAACTAATTATTAACTCCTAGAAATTAATTTTAGTCTCATCTTAGCTTATGCCTTAATCAGATAGTGAGATGAGAGTTTGGTTACCGAAGGTACTAAAAAGTAATCTAGAGCTGGTTTCAGGTTAGTTTTGGTGCTCAAGAGGAAATATATGTTAGACCAGGTATGTGACTTGTTATAGGGGCTTTCTCCCTACACTTCATAGACCTGAAGCCAAGGCAAGCCACTTAGCCAGAATATACCTTATGTCTAGAGTTTATACTCTTCTAGAGAACGGACTGGGTTCTCCCCTTGGTGGTGAAATCCAAGTAGGATAGTCAGTAGGGTAAGGTGATCCACCAAGTAATGAAATCCTAATGGGCCTTATCTCAGATAAGTTTAGGTGTTCTATTTTATGAATGTGATCTGGTAGTGTAACATAGGTTCACTATGATTTATTTATAATGCTTATAATTAACTAGGTGAGCTAAATATATAGCAAGCAAATAATGAAGTGTAGTGAGTTTTAAACCCAAATCTGAAGTGTTTTGATTTGAATGAAAAAAATGATGAAATAGGAGAAGAGAATTAATTTCACTATCCTAATGTGCATGTAATAAAGAGATAAAGAAGATATTCTTTTTAACTTGCAAGAAAAATGATAAGTTTCTTTTAGAGGTAAAAGAAAGAGAAGAATGACAAGGAAGAAGAAATTTCAGTTTATTGCCTTTAAATAGAAAATAAAATGTTGAATATTTCATTTTGAGGAAAAAGAGAGGGAAAAGTGCAAGGAATGAAAATTTCACTATAATGCACCTATATTAATGCTTAAAATAAGTAATGAACCCAAGGAAAACTCCAGGGGTCCACCGGGCATACCAGAAATGTTTCACTAAATTTTGAATCCATTTGATATTTAAAAAGAAATAGAGATGAAGGGTAGGGATTAGAGATTAGAGAGAACCTAGATTAGTTGTGTGCCATATCTAGATGATGTTGAGCAATCCTCTTTGGCTAGGGAGGACTACCTATGAATAAGAAATCATGACCACCAAAAATATTTATTAATAGATATATGAGTGGACTGTCAAGCTATGTGCTTGTTCTTGGAAGTGTCAAACTTCCTTAGGGATGATAGTAAACTTTTTGAAATAAAATGGTATTGAATAACAAAATGAAAGAGAGAGTAAGAGATATATTTGACCATTCTTGTAGTCTGAGTGAAGCAGAGAGCGACATAGTATAGGTAATGTGAGTTATTTATATTTTTAGAGGTTGTTTAGGCAGGCTCAAGGAGGTTAGTGGAAATACAGTCATGGACATCAATTAGGATACCGATGTCAGTAAAGAAATATGATTTATGTTGGTTATGTGACCAATGTCAGTAGGGTGAGTAGGTTCTCAGGAAGTTGTAGGAGTTGAGTTGGGAGGTAGATGTTGGTTAGGTTTGTGAGGTTGGGAAGAGTCATAAGGGACTGGGTAAGACTCAAGTGGGTTTAGACAGAGGGTTGGTATGTTTGAAGTAGAGGTAAATAGGGAAAGGATCTTTATAACTCCTTCACAAGGAGAATCAAGACATTCATAAAATGATAAACAGTATAATGTAAAGTAATTATAAAATGACTATTTAAAGGGATTACAATATATAGAGATATACTTAGTTGGTGAAATGGATGAATCTTGAGTGCCAAATAGATGGATCTAATGAGGCATGTTAAATTCATATGTGAATAGAAAATACAAGCATATGCTATCAGTTTAGAAGAATCCAAGTTCTATGTAGTATATCAATTCCTAATTTGGACTGATTTATGTAGAGTAATGGTAAACCTAGATATAGAAAGTTGAATGCTAAATCATGTATGTGAATGATTAATTTTTTTGATTTTTGTTGACCTAAATATTAGCTTGGAATTTGGCTTAAGTAACTGATGTTAGTGATATTGTCGATATTGGCCAAGGGTTGACCGATGTTAGTGGCATTAGAATAGGTAAAAGTGTTATTTTTAGCCTATTTTCTGTTCCTTCTCTTGCCAAGTGTGGTGTCCATTAGAAAATGGTAGAAATGCAAGGTTAAGAAGAACTTAGTTAGGAATATATGTTAGGGTTGAGAACAAGTCATGGGTAGTTAGGATTAGAGGACTAAGTCTTGAGTTGACTCAGAGGGTAAGAATTAGTCTTAGGATAAGGTGGCCAGGTAAGGTGGCATAAGTAGTTTTTAATTAACTTAATTAAATATTTTTAAATTAATTAAATATGTGAGGGGTGAAAACATGGGTTAGGAAGGCTAATTATTAAAAGGGTATTGAGGGGCGTTTCAACACAGGGAGTTACGCACGTGTGTGACATAATTTTGGTGTCTACACTTCTCTTTCATACCTTCTCCATGTCTTTATCTAGGCTAGCCTTGGATTGGTATAGTGATCTCACCAAACACTCCATATTTTCCTTTTCTCAACTTGCCCAAGTATTTTTAGATCATTTCTCAGTCAATATATTTAAAAAGGTCTCTATTACCAACCTCTACTCCATTAGACAATTTGATGATGAATCAATTACTGATTTCATTGATAGATGGAGAGGTCTTATCAACTAACTTTCTTTCTCTTTACCTCAACCTGAGTTGATTGAGATTTTATCTTGAGGTTGTGCCAAACATATTTCACCTACTCTTCAATTTCAAACTTTCCAAACTTTTGATGAGGCTTTTACCATGGCATGAAAATTGGAAATCCAAGCCATTAACGAGGAAAAATTAAAACTATGAAACAAAAATTATACCTTTAAATCAAATGGTCCTTCCAATCAACCTAACCATCCCAACACTAAAAAAAAGGCATCCACAAACTCAGGTGTCTTTAAAACCACCCCACCACCAAATGTCAATCAACCCAACCCAACCAATTCCTTTAATTCTTCTAACCAATAAAACTAAAACCAAAACTGAGTTGCCACAAAATAATATAATCTGATAGGGGAGTCTTATGATTCAATTTTGGATAAATTACTCAAAGCAAAAACATTATACAACTTCCTCCAATAAAACCTCCCCAACAATTTGATGCTTCTTGCCCTACACCTAGATGCTACAGTGAGAATAATTTTTGTGTTTTCCATCACATCATTGGACATGATGTTAGTAGGTGAAACACCTTTAAGACCATTGTCCAAAACATTATTTATAAGGGAGAACTAGTATTTGATAATCCTAATGCACCTCCAAATTAGTCCCTTCACTTATTTTGTAAACCTTTTTCCAACCATGCCCCTTCCACCAACTATGATGATAATAAACTAGAATCATCTCACACTTGTGAGGTACATACAATTAATGTCATTATTAGTGAACCTATCATTGAGGAGACCATTACCTTATCTACCCCTTCCTCTATTCCACTCATTGAAGTGGTAGAATCACCCTATATTCTTTTGGACACCCAAACAGAGGAATCAACCACCCCTCTTTCTTTGCTTTATGACACCATGGACCTATCCACATCTCCTTTGATAGAAATACCAAAGGAAGAAACCATTACTTCAACCACCTCTTCACCCACTCCACCTATTTAAGTGGTTGAATTACCTACCATTACTTTGTATATCCAAATAAAGGAAACAACCATATCCATCCCTTCACTTGAGGTCATCAAACCTTCCTCCTCTATCTTAGAACCAACCACCCCCTCCTTGGAAACCAATCCAAAGGAAGAGATTATCTTACCTACACTTTGCATGGAGGATACTTCCTCCCAAACCTCGTAACTTCCCACCAAAAACATATATGAATAAACCTTTTCCTCACCTTCACCTGGAGGCTTAACTTTTGAAACCAATGACCAAGGAATCAAACCCATTTACAAGCCTTTTTTTAGATTAGTCCAAATTCTAGAGTTTACTACTCAACCTAATCTAGACAGAGCCACTTTTTGGTATCATCTTAGACTCCCTTACCAAAACAAACCTAAACCTTCAAATTCACTTGAATCCACCATCAAACCCATCATTACCTTGATACCCTTACTGAATACTTCTCCCAAAAAAACTATAAGAGAACCATCCAACCCACCTTCATCTAAATTTTTCAAAACACCTTATGCCTCTCTAACCAAACCCATCAAGAATATAGGAACAGTTCCTACACCTAGCCTTGCTCACCCATCTCTAAATTTGTACTTAACCCCTTTTAGTCCACCAAAGATAACCCCAACCAAATTCCCACCTCAAACCAAAGCTATACCACCTCCTTCCCACCTACCTTCTATCTTAGAACCCCATCCCTCTACTATCCCCATTACCTATTCCTCATCTAGTAAACCTTCTTCTTTTGATTTAACTACACCTACCTCCACCAAATCATCAAACTCTCCATCATTCTTAAATAACCTATATACCTCTACCTTCCCACCTATCACCAAACCCACATCATCCAAATCTAAATCTTCTACTTCTAAACCAGCCATAATTAAATAATCCCAACTAAAACCACCTACCAAAACCCTTTCACCACCTACATCTGGGGTGAATCCTACTCTTAAGAAGGCTCCCACTCCTAAAACCAAAAACATAACACCCTCAACATCTTTGAATGAATCTTATTTGACCATTCTATAAAGGTTATTACAAACCTCTTCCTTAACCCTACTACCTATCAAACCTTTCAACCCTTCACATCCTAAACCATTATGGTTTAATGACAATTTTATTTTCTCATACCATAGGACTCTTGGACATGATATATATAATATTAAAGCTCTCCAAACACTTGTCCATAGCTTATGGAATGAGGATGATCTGTTAATATATGAATACACAATAATCACCAACTCACCCCATCCAACATTTACCTACTCCTCCACTCTGATTTGAAAGTGAGGAGGAACTGAAGCAACCATCTACACCAACACCTCCCTTAATCCACACTATCCATATGCTTACTTGATCTTGAACCCGACAAAAGGATAAGGGAAAAGCAAAAGTGTCCATACCATGGATATACCCTTCTACCCCTAAACCATCCAAACAAAACCAAGCACCCTCATCTTTACCTTCACCTTCTCCAAAACCCAAAATATCCATTTTGTGTGCCTCTCTCTCCAACCCTTATAAATCCATCCAATTAGTGGTTCTAAAACTACTTCACCATACACCAGTGAAGATAAGCCTTTATGAACTCATCAACACCTCTCCCCATCATTTCCAAAAATTGATAGAGGCCCTATAATCGATAGAGGCTCAACTAAAATATACTCAACCTCTTTCATCCTTTGTTAGAGCCCTTCAAATTTATACCTTCATCACCTTTAAGGATTTAGAAATACCTTTTATCTATTTAGAAGATCTTGATCCTCCCCTCTTTATCACTAAACACATAAATCAAACCCATATAAAAAGGGTGATTATTGATGGAGGAGATATAATTAACATTATCTCCTCCCATGCTAATTACCAACTTCAACTACCTAAGAATATCATGTCAAAAACTACAATGGTCCTCTACTCCTTTAATGACACTATGGCTATTACCTTGGGGCACTCATCCTCCACATCTACTTGGGACCTCATACCATTATAAAACCTTTTTACATTGTAGAGGGTAAGTTAAAATACAACATCTTACTTGGATGTCCTTGGATCCATGCCATGAGTTATGTCCCATATACCTTACAACGATATGTCAAATTTGAATACAAATGTCAAGTTGGTACCATAAGATCCGACCCTAGTCCTTTTTCCTAATGAAACATGACATATCAACCCAAAAATGTTTTTATTCATCATTCAACCACCTCACCAACCAAAACTAACAACACCTCCACCCCTACCATCAATGAAACTTCAACTAGATCATTTATCCCTTCTTCCTGGATCCCCATAAGGGACCCCTTGAAACCCACATTATAATGTCTCTTACTAGGGGAGTGTCATCTTTTAGCCTTGGATGCTTTCCCTACTCCTCAAGATAATGGAAACCTCATCCATGATCCTAGTTATGACCCCAACATTGGAAACATCATCACTTTAAGACATCCTAACATCAAACCAAATCAATAAATGGGGGACTTGATCATCTACTTCTTACTTCCACCAATACCTCTATCACTCGACCATTCACCTCTTACTTCTCTTATCTTGACAAATGACATTTGCCAAGATATAAATTCATAGGTGTGCCTAGAAAGGATTTTCCTAGACTATTATGATCATGGACCTCTTGAGTCACCTTCCATCAAAACCCAGAAACCTCATGAGTTATTTGGCCTTGGGTTCATACTACTAGAAGAACCCACCTCACCTAAACCCATCACCACCATCGACGAGGATATAACATCCTCACCAAACCCATCTCCTTTGAATTTAGAGGATTTTGATATCATCCTACATAAATTTATTTTTTATCAATACTGTCAATTTAGGCCCCCTGACTTATCAAAAGGATGGTTGAACTAAAACCCTTCCTCTCATCCATCTTGAAATGGTAGAAAATGATTCTCCTATCATCAACACCATCCAACATTAGGATGATGATTTTATTCTCACCTACCTCAGTATGAGGGATTATTCTATCTATAAATCCATTCCTCTTGAGAACCAAACCATGTTGAATGAATCCATTATCGATGTCAACTTGGGTACTCAGGCTAATCCTCACATTATCAAGATTTGTCAATCCTTAGATTTTATGGAGAAAAAAGATTACCCTTCTTTCCTTCATGACTGCAACATAGAATTTGCTTGATCCTAATAGGATATGCCTATAATTGACCCTTCCATAGCCCTCCATAACATTGCCACCCATCTTGATGCTAATTCTATTTGGTAAAAGCTTTGTAGGATGCATCCTCATATCACCCTTCTAGTAAAAGAAGAGCTTTAACATTTCTTGTTTGTTAACTTCATCTAGCCCATCAATTATCCTCAATAGGTTTCTAACATCATTCCATCACCAATACCACAAGGATAATTCACCTTAATATTGAATTTCATTGCAATTTGATCTTGAGTTCCTTCAACTAAAGTTAATTAAAGGGAAAGTCATTATCGAATAATTGGCTGAAGCTCCTCTCCCAGACAACCAACCACTTCTTCCTACATTTCCTGACAAGTCCATCAGGACTCTTTCTCAAGAGGACCCCACCTATAAAATTACCATGTTATTCAATGGCTCTAAATTCCATCATGGTGGGGGTGTTGGAGTTATTCTCATTCCCCTTGATGGTGAACCTCTTCCTCTTTAAACTTGAATTTGAATGCACCAATAATGTGGCTGAGTATGAAGCCCTAGTTATAGGTCTCCAAACTACTCTATCCTTGGGAGTCAAGACAATCAGTGTCTTTGGTGATTCCCAACTTGTGGTCAACTAGGTCAATGGATCCTACCAATGTAAGAATGATGTCTTTCAAAAGTACAAATAGCTAGTAGACATACTCTTAGTATCATTTGACCATTACCTTATCTAAGTTCCTTGATCTACCAATAAATTCATAGATAAAATGGCTTCCCTTACTTCCCAAATCCCATCTAAAACTTCCAACTCTAAACTCTTCATTACCATACATCATTTTATCATGCCATTTTGACCTTCCTATCATCTGTAGTGTGGAAGCATCTCCATCTAAAATTTGGTACAAGGAAGCCTTGAACTACATCTTCAACTCCTTGATAAAAATCACCTTGTATCCCTTAATAATCTTCATGTATATCAATAATGAATCAATCATGCATATAATAAACATCTAAAAAAATGAGAGTTCAACATCGAAGACCTTGTACTTAAAGAAAACTAACATGTCACTAATATGGAGAAGAGAAATAGGGCAAGTTTAATTTCAATTGGCTTGGACCCTACATCATAAACCATAAGTATGGATCATGAGTTTATCATTTATCCTCACTTAAAGGAAAACCATAGCCTAAGCCTCTTAATGCTTCATATTTTTATCCTTTCTATTGTTGAAACAAGGATCAAACTCACCTTTTTGTCTAACTTAAACTCATCCCTTGGTTTATGAGATTTTTATTTCCTTTCACCTACTTATCCCTAATCCCCTTAGGAACGATTGATTAAAACATAGAACCATGTGATTATACATCAAAATTATGGCCTAATCCTAAGTATGGGCACCATGAATCTACCCATAACATAGTTCTCATGGATATTTTTTTGTCTCTAATTAGATGAAATCTATTGATCAGTTGTCTCTCAAACCATATTCCCTCATCTATCATTAACCTTTTGTGCTAAAGTTACACCTCCATAAAGGTAAACCTTTAATCCTAAATATACTTTTCCATGTCCAACTCAACTTTCATAATGGAAAAATTAGGGTACCCAAATATCACCTAGGCCCATATCTCTAGCATTGTAGACTACTCCCTTGAAGGACCCAACTACCAAATAATTAAAATTTGCATAAAAATGAATAGCTCCCTTGAAGGATAGCTATAATAATTCAATTATAGACCATTCCCTTGAAGGATTTCTATGAGATAATCATTTTAATCTTCTTGCATTGACAACTTCACCAACTTATCAAAATAGCAAAAGAAACAAACTACCCTATGTCAAAATTAAAGTAATTAAGCCATAATCGACTCTTGTAAGTGTTATTTATAGACTTCCTACATCAATCAATCTAAAAATTGGCCCATTATGTCATAATCAACTCTTATATATGGCATTGGTAGACTTCCTAAATTGATCAGTTTATATATCATGTTAAGGCATGGACTTGTCTATTGTGGTTCTTTAGTCACTTATAGAAAAGGCAAGTTAACCTGCATTAGGTTACCATTTCACCTATTTCTCATTCAACCATCTACTTATCACCTACTTTCCCTCCACACCTTTTATTAAATTAAGGGACTATGAGATTACTTGATACAAAGTGATCAAGACACTTTCTCTCTCTATCAAAGCATGCTCCTATGAAGCATTCAATTGGATTCTATTCACTAAGCCAACCCAACTATGTTTTCTTGTTGTTAGGTCCTTAAAAACCTAAAACACCATGCATTTTCTTTGCCCTCTATTAGTTTATATGAATGTATGCCTCATAATTATTAAATCTTTCTCATATTACCTACACCTACCGTATGTGGTTTCATTACATCCATGTCTTAAAAATTCACAAATATCCTTATAACACTATGAGCTCTATCCCATCTATGAACCAAAGCATCATGCACCTCATCATCCAAATCAACATACAAAACCATCCTATCTATCTTCATCAACAAACATATCATCCCTCATATGCATACAAACCATTACCTAAAATTATCAATAAAACATATTTTACTTCCTTCATCTCATCATCCATATTCTCTACCACTCAAAACAACATTGAATATTGTCTATCCTCATGTCATCTCATAAATAATAGAACATGGGCATCTTACCATTCATAAATCTTAAAAATGGAAATCATACGTGGTCATCAATATTCAAAATCATAAGCTAACCACATATACATAATCCTATCCTTAACTCCAATTAGGTCAACACAACCACATAAACCATATCAAATACATCATAAACACTCATCCTTAAGCCACATCATAACTATGATCTAATAATCTATCCCAAATATTACTCTAATATACTTAAAAACCTCTATTCATATTTGTAAATGACATGAATGAAACTATTCAATATCTGTCTTTACCTCCTATTTGTCTATTTCACAAAACACACACATCTATGAACAAAATCATAAATAACATAAATAAATCAATAATTTACATGCATCACTAAGATCCTACCATCATCAAAATTACAACATCATGAATATACATTTCATCATCATAATATACATATTCATCACATGAAAGAAACATAAACAACAATAATCAATCTACATAATCCTCAATATCATCAAATATACTCATAATCATGCCACATCAATATATAATCACTAAACAAAATAAAACATCAAAGAATAATTTTCATATGTCAACATACTCATCGATATAATCAAATTTCAATGATATAATCCATGATAATCAAAAAATACATATCATAAATGTCTCTCGCTCATATACATCTCACATTTTCAACATGTAGGCTAGTATTAGAATCAAAATCATATACATAATCTCATCTATCAGGCCCCTGGTACACCACTACTACTAGCCCCATCTAAACCTACACCTACAATACCTTTTGGTGGTGGCCTCCCTACCTATCCTACTATCAAGGCCCATTGTCCTAGATTCATTATAGATAGACCTGTTATTAAGCTAGCCCTATACTCCCCATATCTCATATCTAATGGAAATTGTGCTCACACTATCACCTCATAATACCTCAACTCCTTAGTGGTGGGTAGGTACCATGTCCTTGAAATTATGTCAAGAGGTCCTCCTAGTACTGCTATGGCCATTCCTTTCCTCTATCTCAATGAATCTCTCTCGAGTAACTAAATATAGAGAGGTACTCACCATATCATGATCACCAAAGTGGCAACCTACCTCTATAAGGTGATAATCTATTCTTATAATGTAACCACCTATCCCTATAACCTATTAATTTGGACCTATACTTCTACCAGTGTCATTGTTTCCTGACTATCTTGTTATGGTATCCTTATAGGGTCCACATCCATAGGTTGTTACCCACCATCACCCCATTTAAAATTGGACACTGTGTACCTAGCCTAAAACCACATTGCATAACCATCTATAATACTTGCATCATCTATGGTAGCTCTCATCAACAGCTCCTCATAATATAGTATGACATCCTATGGTTGTGGCTCTGGAAGTAAGAACTCAGCCTCCTCCCTCTTATATCAATGGAAGTTAGGTGGGATCCCCTACACCATTCTGAACTACCACCAAACTTGGTTGAAGGGGATCAACTTAGTCTCCCCATCTTTCCTCTCATAAATCTAGTGCCAACTTTGTAAATATAATGTCTAGTACCTATGTTGAGGCCAACTAGGCTAGTCCACATATGGCCTCTATACAACATCACGTACCACCAAGCTCTCTAAATCATCCTTGAACTAAACAATGTCTCTAGATCCTCCACCAACCCCTGTTAATACATCAATATATCTCTATTGCATGAAACCCATTAGAAAAGCTACTTGACTGAATCCTTGCCATGGTACCCCTAATGGTATTAAAATATAAATGTGCTCAAATGATCAATAATGGAGTATGAAACCAACACTAATCCCATATCTCCTATATGCTTAAAAGGCCTAGATATCCTTATCAATCTAGATTAGTAACACTGAGGCCCTTCCAAATATAATCTTCCCAAGAAACATCTCCACCTATACCCCTAGTATTAGGTTTAGAAATTTACCATGCCTAGAATATATCAATGCAAAACAAGTCACTACCATCATCATCATTATCAAAAAGCATCTATCCTCTGGATCCCTCTGGTATAATGGCTCAATCCAAACCCCCTTGCATGCCACTTGGCATGCTCCTAATCTTCTCTGTATATAAGGTCTATATAATAGTCTCTATCCTTCCTCTCTACAAGATAGATTAGCTCCCCCTGAATGGGTAGCCATGTGATCCTAGTCACATCCTCTAATAGGATGGTCATCTCTGTGATCGGTAACATGAAAGTGTTCATCACTAGGTCCCACCTCTCGATGAGCATGATGTTCATAGCTGCATCCTATGGTAGGTGCTAATAATATATCATGGCCCCTAGGACAACCATCTCCATGTCCTCCACTCCTCTATTATCATCTTATCTCAAACCTTAGTGAAGATCTTAGGGACCCGATACCTTATCTAGATCTGGTCACGAGCCTGTAAAAGCAATCACAGTAGCCTACATACTTAGTTTTCCACCTAAAAACTAAGTCCTAACTTACACCTCTCTTTGTAAACTTTTTATGACAAAATCCATCAAATTTACCTCACTTACATTTATCTCAACACCAACCTTAGCATATCAGTTTACCCACCTAAATCATTTCTATTTTTAACAACCCAACCTCTCCTCTTATCTAACCCTTTCAAACATCCCCTACACACACCTCCTAAAATATTTCCCCACTTTACTAACCTCTAACCAATCTAAAACCCTCACATGATTTCTACACCTATAGTGATGCTTTTTTTATCTTTCACATTTCCTACTTTACACACTTTGCATAATTTTTACATGACCCAATTCATTCTTACTAAACAACTTAAAAATCCCCCTAACCACTTCTACAATTCAAAATTTTCAACAACTTCAACCATTTTCCCCTTTTACAACCATTCTAAAAATGAACAAAACAACTCAAAATTTATTTTTTTACCACACTTCATCTTTTTCAAAATCTCAAAATTTAAACACAACTCAAATTTTTTTTTCATACATTCCTTTGAGACCTTCAATCACTGATGGTTCATAAAACCATCGATGATCCCTTAGGCCCTCCTTTTTTGCCTTAAGGTTTGACCATTTCCAATTATATGAGCCACTAATGGTCACTATGTGTGACCACCAATGGTACACTCTGAACTTGTGACCTCCCCAACCTTCTACACACACACACACACACACACACCCATATTTAACAAAAACCCTACCGACACTGATCCTGCATCCTCTTACGAACCCTTAACACCTTTATTATCCCAATTTCCCCATCTATTTTGATCAATTTCACAAAATTTTTAACCCAGGGCATCATTTTTCAAAACCTCATTTACCACTCTACATCAACTTCTTCTCAAACTCTCTATCTCTCACATGCAAATTTAACATCATTAACTTAAATCTACCTATTAAATTTAAAACACAACCTACCTCATTTCATGATTGATGGAATGGTTGAAACCCACATCCAACCTTTATGAAATAGTCAAAAATCAAATGTAGACACTTAAAAACTAAAAATGATAGCTTTTGATGTTAAATTGCCTTTTGACCCTCATACGACCTCATATTAGGGTGACCACCTAGTCAATTAGACTCATCTACTAACTTGACCCTATCCCTAACACATTTGGATAAAATATTTAATTTGTCCCTTTTAAACTTAATTTAACTCATTTTATTCTATCCCCTTGACCACCTATGGTTAGCTTAACCATTGACAGTTAGCCTGACCATCGATGGTCAGGTCTCTGAGCCTACTTTAAAGTAATTACCAGCTATGTGCAAGATAAACATTACATAATTTAGAAACTTCCTTGTGCAAAGTAAATTATCTTTAAAACATAATAAATTGGAAACTTTCTCTCCATATAAAATTATCAACTTCCTCCATCCCAATTAGAGACTTCATCCTATAAAAGGAGAAGAGGAGAAAGTAAAAGGGATCCACAAAAAACTCGTGTCCAGGCTATCATATTTTCTTGCGTAGGTATCCAGCATCCCTTTGATAAGAAAGCAACAACATTGGAGACCTAAACCTTTATCTACATCACTTTTGAAGGCCAAAGTACCATCACTCTATCTAAATTTCCTTATCCTTCCACTATCAAGTTATAGGTATCTTGTGATTGTTTTCATTGTTTCATCTATTTCTAACATCCCTACCCTAACCAAACCTCTTAACATCTTATTCTCCATCCCAAAGACCTATATCAAAATGCCTACCTACCATTCATCATTCTATAACTCCACTTTAATATCCTTCTAGAACACATAGGCAATCATCAACATTTAGCCCAACCACTGATGGTTAGCTCAACTATCATCGATTACCCAACCATCATTGGTTATCCCAACCGTAGCCAGTTCACTTGATTGTCATTGGTTGACTCTTGTATAAAATAATAACCAATCATTTTTATCCTCTGAACCCTAACCAAATCTTGTTTTCTTCATTCTATCATGTGCATAGAACCTATTCTAATTTTCTAACCTAATACCAATTTCCCTAGCATAAGTATTAACCTAATTTTGTGATATTTAATCATTTTTTAGAACAAGCATTTTATTTCATTCTTTCATAACATTTAATTTCTTGTTATTGGATGTAATTATCTTTTCCTTCCTTTATCAAATTTAATTTGTATCAGGGAGTGGATTGATAACCATCCTAGTAAGCTTTCACTTCTTAGATCTAGCATATGCTAGGTAGTCCACCCTTCATCTTTGTCTAACAAATAGGTTTTGTTTAGTGCTCTCTTATCTACAAGTTAATCTTTCCAAGCCAAAGATGTGTTCTCACAATCACTTGAATCATGTGTGCACTTTACCAAGTATTCTTCTACACACCCTATTACTAATTTCATTACTTACTTTCAAAATTAATAAATGAGTGAAATTAACTAAAACATTTTGGCACACTCTGTGGGACACTGGTTCCCTTCTTTCCTTTATTATTTTCTCTTTGAATGAAATCTAAAAATTTCTTTTTGGGCCTAAAATAAACCCCTTGCATACATTGATTTCTTATTTGTCTTAATTCATCTAGTAACTTAGGAGGTAGAGTAATTAATCATAGCCTTTACACTTGCTATCACACACCAAGCTAAACCACAATACAATTAACACATCAAAACATACCTGAGATAAGGCCTAACTAGGATTTCATCATCTAGTGGCAACCTTACCCTTTCTCAGCTATCCTACTTGGATTTCACCACCAAGGGGAGAACTAACTCAGATCTCTGTCTGAGTATAAACTCTGAACTTGATATATTTTGGCTAAGCACCTAACACTCTTATCATTGTGGGACCACGAAGTGAGGGGGTAGGCCCCAATACCAAGCCACATACTAAATTTCAACATAGATTTCTACCTTGAGCACCTAAATAACCTAAAAAAAACCTTAGATTGCTTCTTTAGTACTTGATCTATGAGCCAAATTTACTCTTCACACTTTCTAAGGCATAATCCAAAAGTGATCTAAAAGAAATACTAGGTTTTAATGCACTTTTAATGTATGCATTATTTGCCTTGAATTCTTTTATTTTTATTGATTTTTGTTGGATGTGTGAGTTTTATCATATTATTTTCTCACATGGTCTTCACTAGACAACTCAACCATCCCTTCATCCCAAAAATCCATATTTCAACATCTCTCTCTTGGGGAGTATCACCTTTTAGCCTTAGATTCTTTCCCTATTTTGAAATAATATGGGAATCTCCAATATGGCCCTTCTTATGATCCCAACATTGGAACCATCATCCCATTTGGGATCTCAAACAATTAAACAAATTTTTTCTATGGGGGACTTGATCAACCACTTCTCATTCCCACCAATACCTCATTCATCTGACCATTTACCACCAATTTTTCTTACTTGGAAAAACCAACCTTTGCCATATATTACCTTTACCAGTGCACTTAGAAGGGGTTTGATCTTAGCCTCTATGAACATGGACCTCATGAGTTACCCATCATCAAAACTAAAAAAACCTCATGAGTTTATTGGCCTTGAGTTCGTACCACCTAAAGAACCCACACCACCAAAACCCATTGCCACCATTAATGAATAACCTCCATCCTCACCAACCCCATCTCCTTTCAAACCTAAGGACTCTGACATCATCCCATCTAACTTTTTTTATCAATACCATTAGTTTGGACCCCCTAACTTATCAAAAGGATGGTTGAACTAAAACCTTTCTTCTTAGCCATTTTGAAATGGTTGAACATGATTTTCCCACCATCAACACCATCCAAGGATGACAATTTTATTCTCAACTGACTACATCGTTGTAGGGGATTATTCACTTCATAAATATCTCCCTTTTGAGAACCAAACTATGCTGAATGAATCCACCATTGATGTCAATTTAGGAACTCAAGATAACCCCCATATCATCAAAATCAACCAATCTTTAAAATCTATGGAGAAAAAGACTACCCTTCTTTCCTTCAAAACTATAACATAGCATTTTCATGGTCCTATTAGGATATGTTAGGAATTGATCCTTATATTACCCTCCACAACATTGTTACCCATCCTGAGGCTAAATCAGTTTGGAAAAAGCTTCATAAAATGCATCCTCACATAACCCTTCTTGTCAAAGAAGAGCTTCAATGCCTCTTACCTATTGACTTCATCTAACCCATTGACTATCCAAAATGGTTTTCTAACATAGTTCCCATCACCAAAACCATAAGGGGCCTTCACCTTTGCATCAAATTTCATGACCTCAACCTCATTTACCAAAAGGATGACTTTCCTCTACCTAATATCGACCAACTTATAGAGTTTACATTCAGTCATTAAATGTTATCTCTCATAAATGATTTCTCAAGATATAATCAGATCTTGATTGCCCCCAAAGATCAACATAAAACTTCCTTTATCACCCCATTGGGAAGCTTATGCTATAGATATATGCCCTTTGGACTCAAGAATGATGGAGAAACCTATCATTGGGCCATGAACTATATATTTCATGATCTCATCCATAAAATTGTATAGGATTATGTGGATGATCTCCTTGGGAAATCCAAACACCATAATGATCACCTAGTTATTCTCACCATCATCTTCAACTTACTAATCCATTATCATTTCAGGCTCAACCTCAAGAAGTTTATTTTTAGAGTCTTATCAGGTAAACTTCTTGGTTTCATTGTGTCTCTCTGTAGAATCGAAATAGACCCCACTAAAGTTTGAGCAATCTTGGAGATGCCTCCTCCTACCAACCTTACACAACTCTATAGCCTATAAGGAAAACTTCAGTTAATCCATCACTTCATCTCCAAATTATTAGATAAATGTCAACCTTTCCACCACATCCTAAAGAAAGATGCCTCTTTTAAGTGGACCAAGGATTCTTATCAAGCCTTCAACTCAATTAATGAGTTTTTTCTCTCTCCACCTATCCTTGTCCAATCTAAGGAAGACTAACCCTTATACCTATACATATCCACCACAAACCATTCTTTAGGGGCAATGCTCACACATCATGATTAATAGAATAAAGAGCAAGTTGTCTATTGCATTAGCTATACCCTCATCAAATATGAAGCTCAGTATGCCCATCTCAAAAAAAACTACCACTCTTTAGTTTTCATGACCTCCAAACTCTGTCACTATCTTCTTTTAATCATAAAATCTATGTCATCACTAACACTTATCCCCTAAAATATATGCACTCTAAGCCATACCAAAACACCTATGTGGCTAAGTGGCTCATGCTATAAGTTGAGTTTGATCTTGAGTTCCTTCTACAGAATTCCATTAAAGGACAAGTCATTACTGACCAATTGGCCATGGCTCCTTTACCAGATAATCAACCACTTCCTCTTACCTTCTTAGATGAGTCTATCATAATTATCTCTCAAGAGGAAGAACTCACATACCAAACGATCATGTTTTTTGATGGCTCTAAAAGCCAAAATGGTGGGGTTCCAGAGTTATTCTCAATCCCTTTAATGGTGAACCTCTTCCCCTTTCTTTTAAACTTGACTTTGAATGCACCAACAACATAGTTGAATACAAAGCCCTAGTCATAGGTGTACAAACCACTCTAGCCTTGAGAGTCCAAACAATTAGTGTCTTTGGTGATTCCCAACTAGTTATCAACCAAGTCATAAGATATTATCAATGTAAATACGATGTCATCCTGAAATACCAACAACTTATGTATGTACTCTTAGAATCATTCAATTATTACACTATCTAGTTAGTACCTTGATCTACCAACAAGTTCATAGATACGATGGCATCCCTTGATTACCAAATTCCATCTCAACCTACCAGATATAAAATCTTTGTCATCATCCATTGATTTATCATGCCTTCATATATCATTTCTAATCTTCCTACCATTTTTAATGTGTAAATATCTCCTTCTGACATTTGGTATGACCAAAATTTCAACTATATTAACCTTGGCATTATTCCTCCTAACCTTTCAAAGAATTCTTGAATAGATTTTGTTTAGAGTACCCATCATTACACCATACTAGGGGGAATCCTTTAAACATATAGCTTTGATGACATCCTTCTCCATTGTCTCCATAGTCATGAAGCCTCCAACACCATCAAAGAAACACATGATGGAATCTATGGGGGACACCTTAGTGGCTTACCTATTGTTATGTGTATCCTTCACATTGGATACTATTAGCCCACCCTTTATCAAGACTATTATGACTATGTAAAGAAGTGTGTCAAATGTTAACAACATGCTAACTTACATCATGCACCTCCTCATGGACTTCAAGTATCCAAAGATTATTGGCCCTTATTGTAATGGAGTCTTGACTTTATTGGGGAAATTAATCCCCATTATTCATAATGGCATCAATATTTCATTACCACCATCAAATATTTCACCAAATGCATGGAGGATATCCCCATTATATCTACCAAAGCTAAGAAAATTATTGACTTCATCAATCACCATATCATTTGTTGTTTTAGTGTTCCCCATAAGATCATCAATGATAATGGAAAATAATTTAAAAACTAGAAATTCCAAAGTCTCTGTGATGATTTTGGCATCAAGTTTATATTTTCCTCACCTTATTATCCACAAGCCAATAGATATGTGGAAGCCTCTAACAAAACTCTCATAAAAAATCTCACCAAAGTAGTAAGTGATTCAAGTCAGGATTGGCATGTGCACATACTTTTTGATTTATGAGCCTATCATACTAGCATTCAAACCTCGATGGGTGCTACCCCTTTCTTACTCATCTTTGGAGCTAAGGCATTCTTGCCTCTCAAAGTCCAAATTCTATCCCTTGACATATATTTACATAAAATCCTTTCTAAGAGTGACTATTGTCAAGAATACCTTACATGTCTTGAACTCCTTGATGGGCATCACCTTGAAGCCCTTAATCATCTTCATGTATATCAAGAATGAATCAAGCATGCATATAGTAAACATCTAAAATAATGGGAGTTCAACATTGAAGACCTTATCGTTAAGGAAAACCAACATGTCACTAATATGAAGAAGAGAAAAAAGGGAAAGTTTGATTTTAATTGGCTTGGACCCTAAATCATAACCCATAAGTATGGAGAAGGAGCTTATCATGTGTCCTCTATCGAAGGCAAACTAGAACCTAAGCATCTCAATGCTTTGGATTGAACTCACATTTGTGTCTAACTTAAGCTCATCCCTTGGTTTATGAGATTTTTACTTCCTTTCACCTACCTCTCCCTAATCCCCTTAGGAATAATTGATTAAAACATAAAACCATGAGATTATCCATCATAGTTATATCCTAATCCTAAGTATGGGCACCATGGCTCTACCCATAACATGGTTCTCATGAATACTTTTCATCTCTAATCAGATGGAATCCCTTGATCAATTGTCTCTCAAAACACTTTCCCCCATCTATCATTAACCTTTTGTGCTAAAGCTCTACCTCAATAATGGTAAACCTTAAATCCTAAATAGACTTTTCTATGTCCAACTCAACATTCATAATTAAAAAATTGTGGTACCCAAATATCACCTAGACCCATATCTCTAGCATTGCAGATAGCTCCCTTGAAGCATAACTACCTAATAATTAGAATTTACATAAAAATAGACTACTCCCTTGAAGGACAACTATAAAAATTCACCTCTAGACCACTCCCTTGAAGGATGGCTAAGAGATAACCATTTGAAGCTTCTTACATCGATCAACTTCACCAACTTATACAAATAGCAAAAAAAAAAAACTACCTTATGTCAAAATTAAAGTAAGTACACTAAAATCAGCTCTTATAAGTTTTATTTGTAGACTTCCCACATTGATTAGTCTACACATTGGTCCATTATGTCATAGTCATCTCCTATATATAGCATTGGTAGACTTCTTTCATTGACCAGTCTACATATTGTGTTAAGAGATGGACTTGTCTATTGTGGTTCTTTGGTCACCTATAGAAAGTGTAAGCTAACCCACATCAGGTTACCATTTGACCCATTTCCAATTCAAACATATACTTATCACCTACTCTCCCTCCACACCTTTTCTCAAATCAAGGGACTATGAGATTTCTTGATACAAAGAGATCAAGACACCTTCTTTCTCAATAAAATCATGCTCCTGAAAAGTATTCAATAGAATTCTATTCACTAAGCCAACCCAAATATGTTTTCTTGTTGTTAGGTCTTTGCCAACTCAAAACACCATGCCTTTTCTTTGCCCTCTATTAGTTCATATGGATGTATGACTCACAATTACTATATCTTTTTTGCGTTACCTATACCTACTGTATGTGATTTCATTACATCTATGTCCTAAACATTCACAAACATCACTATGAGCCCTATCCCATAAATGAACCAAAAAACCATGCACCTCATCATCCAAATCAACAAATGAAACCATCCTATCTATCTTCATCAAAAAACACATCATCCCTCATATGCATATAAAACATTACCTAAAATTATCAATAAAACACATTTTAATTCGTTCATTTCATCATCCATATTATCTACCACTCAAAACAACATTAATTATTGTCTATCCTTGTCTCATCTCATAAACATTGGAACATGGCCATCATGCCATTCATAAATCTTAAAAACACAAATCATACATGGTCATCGATGTCAAAAAGCATAAGCTAACCACATATCCATAACTCACATTGGGTCAACACAACCACATAAACTATATCAAATACATCATAAACACTCATCCATATGCCACATCATAACTATGATCTAATAATATGGACCAAATATTACTCCAATATACTTCAAAACCTTTATTCATATCCATAAATGACATCATGAATGAAACTATTCAATATCCATCTTTACCTCCTATTTATCCATTTCATAAAGCACACACATTTATGAACAAACTCATAAATAACATAAAAAAATCAATCATTTACTTGCATCACTAATATCCTACCATCATCAACATTACAACATCATGAATATACATTTCATCATCATAATATACCATATCCATCACATGAACAAAACACAAACAAAAAAAATCAATCTACATAATCCTCAATACCATCAAATATCCTCATAATCATGCCACATCAATATATAATCACTAAAAAAAATAAAACATCAGAGAATAATTATCATATGTCAACATACTCATCGATATAATCAAATGCCAATGATATAATCCATCATAATAAAAAAATAAATATCATAAATGTAGCTCTCACTCATATACATCTCACATCATCAACATGTAGCTGGTATCAAAATTAGAATGATATACATAATCTCATCTATCAAGCCCCTAGTATACCACTGCCACTAGCCCTATCTACACTTGTACCTACACTACCATCTTGTGGTGGCCTCCTTACCTATCCTACTATCAAGGCCCATTATCCTAGAGTCACTATAGATGGACCCCCTACTAATATATCCCTATACTCTCCATATGTCATCTCCAATAGCAACTATGTTATCACTATCACCTCATAATACCTCACCTCCTCAATGGTGGCTAGGTACTATGTCCTTAGAGCTGTGTCAGGAGGTCCTCTTACTATTGCTATAACTGATCTTTCCCTCTATCTCAATGAATCTCTCTTTTGAGTAACTAAATCTAGAGAGGTCCTCACCATATCATGCTCACTAGTCAAAGTGACAACCTTCCCATCTAAGGTGACAATCTATGCCTATAATGTATCTACCTATCCTTGTAACCTAGTAATCTAGGCCTATGTTGCTACTAGTGCCATTGCCACTTGACCATCCTATGTTGGTATGCCTAAAGGGTCTACATCCATAGGCTACTACCCCCCATCACCCCATCTATAATTTACCACTATGTACCTATCATAAAACCATGCTACATACCCATCTATAATCCCTACATCATCTATGGAAGATCTCCTCAATAGCTCTTCATAGTCTAGTATGACATCTTATGGTTATATCTCTAAAATAAAGAACTTAGCTTCCCCCCTCCTGTATTGAGGGAAGTCAAGTGGGATCCCCTGTACCAATGTAAAATGATTCCAAACTTAGTCGAAGGGGATCAACTTAGTCTCCCCATCTCCCCTCCCATAAATCTAGCACCAAATCTATAAGGATAATGTTTCATACCTATGCTTGGGCCAATTAGGCAAATCCACAATACAATCTCCATACAACATCACCTACCACCAAGCCCTCCAAAGTATCCCTAAACCAATTAATGTCTCTAGCTCCTCCACCTACCCTTGTTAAAGCATCAATATATCTCCATCACATAAAACCCATTGGAAAGGCTACTTGAGTGAATCCTTGCCATGGTACACCTAATGGTCTCAAAACTGGAATGTGCTCAAATGCCCAACAATGGAGTACAAAACCAACACTGATCTCATATCTCCTATGTGCTCAAAAGTTCTAGAGCTCCATATAAATCTAAAATAGTAACACTATGGTGCATCCAAATATAATCATCCCAAGTAGCATCTCCACTAATACCCACAATAGTATGTATGGAAATCTCCCATGGATGGAATCTAGTAATGCAAAATAAGTCACTACCATCATCATCATTATCAACAAACATCTATCCTTTAGAGCCCTCTGGTATAATGGCTTGATCCTAAACCCCCTACATGCCACCTAGCCTACTCCCGATCTACTCTATATATAAGGTCCATATAATAATCTCTATCCTCAGTATCTACATGATATATTGGCTCCCCCTAAATGGATAGCCATGTGATACTAGTCACATCCTCCAATAAGATAGTCACCTCTATGATCAGAAACATGAAAGTGCTTATAATTGGGTCCCATCTCTTGATGAGTGTGATGATCATACCTGCATCCCATGGTAGGTGCTGATAATGTATCATGGACCCTAGGCAAACCATATCCATGTGCCTGCACTCCTCTAATATCATCCCATATTAAACTATAGTGAAGATCATAAGGACCCTATCCCTCATTTGAATATACTCATAGGCCTACAAAAGTAATCACATTAGCCTACATACGTAGTTTTCCACCTAAAAATTGAATCCTAACTTACACCTCTCTTTATCAACTTTTCATGATAAAATCCATCACATTTATCTCACTTACATCTATCTCAACACCAACCTTAGCATATCAATTTACGCACCTAAGTCATTTCTATTTTTAACAATCTGACCTCTCCTCCTATCTATAATCCTTTTGAACAGCCCCTACACACACCTCCTAAAACATTTCCCCACTTTAATAACCTCTAACCAATCTAAAACCCTCACATGCTTTCTACACCTATAGTGACACTTTTTTTATCTTTCATATTTCTTGCTTTACACACTTTCCACAATTTTTACATGACCCAATTCACTCTTACTAAACAACTTAAAACTCCACCTAACCACTTCTACAATTCAAATTTTTCAACAACTTCAACCATTTTCCCATTTTACAACCATTCTAAAAATGAATAAAACAACTCAAAATTTAAATTTTTTTACCACACTTCAACTTTATTAAAATCTAAAAATTTAAACACAACTCAAAAAAAATGTTTTGACCTTCGACTGCTGATGGTTCATGGAACCATCAACAGTCCCTTGGGCCACCCTTTTTTCCCCAGGGTTTGACCATCGCTAGTTAGGTGAATCATTAATGGTCACTATGTGTGACCATCAACATCACACCCTAAACCTATTACTTCCCCAACCCTCTACACACAAACCCATATTCAACAAAAACCCTACCTACACTAATCCTACATCCTCTTACCAACCCTTAACACCTTTCGTATCCCTATTTACCCATTTATTTTGAATCATTTTTTTCAAAACCACATTTACCACTCTACCTCGACTCCTTCCCAAACCCTTTATCTCTCACATATAAATTCAACATCATTAACTTAAAGCTACTTATCAAATTTAAAACACAACTTACCTCATTCTGTGATCATTGGCATGGTCAAAGCCTCTATCCAGCCATGTAGTTACATCCTCATCCACCTTTCATTGAATAAAATATTAGTAAAACTCCAACTCTTGATCACTTACTCAATCACTTTCACCTTAGCATGATCAAGACCAAAAAGACAAAATGCAAAAATTTCCCAAAGTAAAATTCCAAAGTTAAATGGAAAACATGAACTCATTTTTTTTACTTTTAACCTTTTGGTCATTTAGGGTTTTATATTGACCGATGACGATTAGGGTGACCATTTCTAGTCAACCCTAGGGTAACCCTTGACCATCACCAGTCAGTGTCCCCTCCCCTTTTTCTTTCTCTAGGCACCTCACCTAAGTTCTACCCTTGGGATATCACTTAATCCCTACTTCATAACTAACCCTAGAAGAACTAAATTTGGCCTAAATTTATTTTTGGATTTTATGTCTATGAAGTATGTAGGTAGTTTCTAATTTCCTATTGTATATGGAGTCCACTCAGCCATCACCTATAAACCCATACCCAACCTACCAACTATTATACCCCATCCACCTCAATGTTGGTTGTTTTTTACCCAGGAAATTCACATGTTTTGTAATGACTTTACATGGTCACTTTGACCACACTAACTAACCTTGCCATGTTAAACTTTTAAACTTTGCATTACCTTATGCATGACTTGACCAATTATGTTATTTCATGGGAGTACTTATTACCTTGGATACTTTTGATCATCACCAACCCTATCTAGATGGATTTATAGGCCTAACCTGATTACCTATGACCAATTTTGTGGATCAGTCAACCCTATCACATGTCCCTCTAGAGTCGACCTTATTTTTACCAACATTGGCAACTTTAGTCTTTGCACGATCTTGACTATCACCCTTAGTTATATTTTATGTGCATGTTTGCATCTCAAATGACCAACCTTTTTTTATGTCACCCACCTCATGAATACGAATTTATCATTTATCATTTATCAAACCTTGACCCAATTTTGCTTTCACCTCATCGACTCCTGGTTTTGAGGGGGAACACACCCTCCCATACTTGGGGTAACCAGACCTTGACTAGCCATCTATTTTTATTTTTTAGCTTGTTAGATCAAAGCCACATAACAAAAATGGGAAAAATGTAGACACTTGAAAAGTACACATGATAGCTTTCGATGTCAAACTACCTTTTGACCCTCATCCAACCTTGAGTTGAAGGGACCACCTAGTCAATTAGACTCATCTACTAACTTGATCCTATCAAATCCCTAAAACATTTGGATACAAAAATTAATTCACCCCTTTTAAACTTATTTCAATTCATTTTATTTTGGCCTCTTGATTGCCTATGGTCAACCTAACCATTGCCGATTAGGTCTCTGAGCCTACTTTAAAGCAATTACCAACTATGTGCAAGATAAACATTTCATAATTTAGTAAATTCCTTGTGTGAATAAAATTAGTTTTAAAATGTTGTAAATTGTCAAATTTCTACCCTATCAAATTAGTAACTTCCTTTGTTCTAATTAGAAACTTTATCTTACAAAAGGATAAGAAGAGGAAGTGAAAGGGATCCATAAAAAATTTGTGTCCAGGATATCATATTTTATTTTGTAGGTATCCAACATCCATTTAAAAAGTAAGCAACAACATTGGAACCCTAAACCTCTATCCACATCACCTTTGGATGTCTAAGTACTATCACTCTAGCCAAATTGTCTTAGCCCTCCATTATCAAGTTACAAGTATCTTTTGTTTGTTTTCATTATTTCATCTATTTATAACCTCCCTACCCCAACCAGACCTCTTAACATCTTATTAAACATCCAACAGACCTATATAAAAACCCTTACTTGCCTATTCATCATTCTATAACTCCAATTCAATATTCTCATAGAACACATAGGTAACCACTGATGGTTAGCCCAACTACTAATGGTTACCTCAACCATTGCTGGTTACCCAACCATTAACAATTATTCAAACCATAGTTGGTTCACCTGAACGTTGTCGGTTGACTATTGTAGAAAATAACATCCAATCATTTTCTGCCCCTCATCCCTAACCAAATCCTTTTTTCTACATTCTAGCCTATGCATAGAACCTATTTTGATTTTTTGACCTGATACCAATTTCCCTATCATAAGTATTGACTTGATTTTGTGATATTTAATGATTTTTTAGAATAAGAATTTTATTTCCTTCTTGCATAACATTTACTTTCTTGTTATTGAATGCAAGTATCTTTTCCTTCCTTTATCAAATTTAATTTTTATTAGGGAGTGGATTGATAACCATCCTAGTAAGCTTTCACTTTTTGGATCTAGCATACACTAGGTATTCCACCCTTCATCTTTACCTAACAAATAGGTTTTGTTCAGTGCTTTCTTATCTACAGGTTATTCCTTTCAAGCTAAAGAGGATTTCTCACCATCACCTATATCACACATGCACTTTAACATGTATTCTTCTACACACCCTAATACTAGTTTCATTACTTACTTTCAAAATTAATAAATGAGTGAAATTAACAAAAATAGTTAGGTCCTTACCAATTAAAATGCATCATGCTTTTTCCTTACCCTCTTATCATTGGTTCATGCAAACATATATCTTATGATTCTCATTTTTTTTCCTACATTTAGTTTTTTTTAACATAATTTATGTATTTTCATTACATCCTTAACCATAATCACATAACATCACGTCTCCATTATTATAAATAACAAACATCAATGATGAACATAACATTATGAACCATATCCTTGAACCACATCATATATCTATCTATGATCAAAACATCATGAACCAAATCATATAACATCATATCATAAGTATCATCTTATCCATATACCATCAAACATCATATCACAAAATAAATCAATAATCATAATCAAACCATTCATCATCATATCCATGAATAAAAAAAATCATCCATAATCATCACATGCCTAAATCTACTAAGTCCACATCACATGAGGCATAAAACATCAAAACATGTAAACCATGAACTATGAACATAAAACACACACACACACACACACACACACACACACACACACACACACACAGAGAGAGAAAGAGAGAGAGAGAGAGAGAGAGAGAGAGAGAGAGAGAGAGAGAGAGAGAGAGAGAGAGAGAGAGAGAGAGAGAGAGAGAGAGAGAGAGAGAGAGAGAGAGAGAGAGAGAGAGAGAGAGAGAGAGAGAGAGAGAGAGGTGATGAATATACATCATATCTATATCATAAACATCATCATATACATCATGTAATCAAATAAATAATAATGTATAAATCTCTCTCTCTCTCTCATGTACATCTTACATCAATCAACATGTAGGCTGATATCAAAATCATGTATATATACATCATATCTATCTAACATATCATATATGCCCCTGGGGGACCACTACCACTAGCCCCTCCTACACTTGCACTACTATTGGTGTCAATCCTCCTAGGATGCCTACCTATCTAGTCATTAATGTATCCCACTTCCCTAGAGTCATCATAACTACCCCACCTGCTAAACTAAACCTATATTTGCCACATTAGGGCTCTAGTAGACACTATGGTAGAATTATAACCTCATAATATCTCAACTCCTCAACCATGGCCAAGTACCACACCATTATAATAATGCTTTGTGGTCATACTAGTGTTATCACTAATTCTACCCTATGTCTCAGTGTATCCCTCTCCTGGGTCACCAAACCTAAGAAGGTCCTCACTAATCTCTCTAATGGTGGTAACCTAACCCTACAAAGCCATAATTTGGATCTGCAATATGACCACTATCCTTTTAAACTTTTAATATGAACCTATATAACTTCTATTACTGCCTCTACCCATCCATATATACCACCACCCTATATCAGTTTTCCAGTTGGATCTACATCCATGGCCTATCATCCTCCATCATCCCACTCAAAATTAGATGCTACATATTAGGCCTAGTATCATCCTACATAAACATCAACAAAACCAACATCATTAATCCCTACTCTCATAGGAAGCTCCTTATGGTCTAATACTACATCCACTGGCTATGGCTCTGGTAACAAAAAAATTTGCTTCTTCCCTCCTATACCTTGATAAAAGAGCCAAAATCCACTACACAAGGCCATAGTACCTATAAAATCTATTGAATGGAATGAGCTCATTCTCACCCTCTCTCCTCTCTCAGATCCACCTCCAAATTTATAAAGATAAAGTGTGATGGTTGTAGAAAGCCCACCTAAGCTATCCCACATATGGCCTCCACATGATGTCACCCATAATGAAACCCTCTAATGCATCCCTAAACTAGTCAATGTATCTAGCACCTCCTCCATCCCCTGTCAAATCAAAATCTTCCCTCCATCATAGGAATCCTAATCTATAATCTACCTAGGTTTAGCCTTCCCATGGTATCCCCAATGGTCTTAGAACTTGAATGTGATCATATGCCTTATAATGGATCATGAACCCAACACTGATCCCATATCATTTATGAGCTCAAAATGCCTAGAGCTCCTTGTAAATCTGAACTAACAAGACTAGTGCCCACTTGAACACCATCCTCCGAAGAAAAATCTCCACCAACACTCCTAGGAGTACATAGGGAAATCATATA
Source organism: Torreya grandis (assembly GCA_037957365.1). Taxonomy (NCBI): domain Eukaryota; kingdom Viridiplantae; phylum Streptophyta; class Pinopsida; order Cupressales; family Taxaceae; genus Torreya; species Torreya grandis. The sequence continues at coordinate 464,475 of JARHVA010002284.1, read as the reverse complement.
CTACTTGAATCAAGCAACAAAACTACCATCATTATCGTCATCATCAAGCACTTCTCATCTGGTGATCTCTACTATAAAGGCCCATAACTGAAACCACCATAATGCCACCTAGCATGGACCTGATCCTCACCATATAAGAGCTACATTTTCTCATCCCTCTCCTCACTCTCAATATGATAAATAAGCTCCCCTCGAACATGTAGTTGTGTAATCCTATGAACATCATCCAATAGGATGGTTATTTCTTCTATCAATAATAGGATAGTATTCACGGTTAGATCTCATCTCTTGATGAGGGCCATGATCATCATTGCATCTCATGGAAACTAATGATAATGTCACATGGATCCTAGGCCAACCTCCTCTATATACATCAAATCATCCTAAGTCATCCCTTTGTAGATCTCTACAAAGATCATCAAAACTTGATCCCTCATCTAGATCTAGTCTTGTGCTTATAAAAATCAACGTTATCAAGCTTCAAAATTATTCATTTCCAAATAAACCTCATTATCAACCTGCATCTACTTATTTCAACCTATTCTAGACTAACCCATTACATATACCACATTACCTCTAACATTTAAACAACATATACCCTTACCCACAAAATTTTCATCAATAACTATTTCACAACATCAATCCTATATAACAATTACCCTATCCTAACCTATCAAACAACATCTAACTCTACCCACCAAACATTTTAAAACATCTAACTTTGACTACTTATACTTAAAAATTAACCCACACACCTTTCATAAACATTTTAAACCATCTTCATCTTCATCTACATCTTTTACAACTAACCTTCCCTAAAAAAACTCAACTACTGATAGATTGCCTAACAGTTGACAGTCTTGTCAACCTTTTCCTCTTAGTGTTTGACCAATGATGGTTAGTTTAACCATTAATGATCAGGTTAAACCACTGATGGTCACTATGTGTGACCAAAAATGGTGAAACTTTATGAATCTACCATACCTAAAACACAACCAAAATAACAAAAACATAAAACATAACTACCTATTTTCATCCTACAACCTTCTCCCAATCATAATCCTCACCTAATTTCATATTTCAATTGTTAATTTTTCAAATCTTACCCAAAACCTATATCTAGGTCAACCCCCCCCAACAAAAAAAAAAGTTATCAAACTAGCTATAACCTACCCAAATTTAACTCCAACACACCCAAATAAATTAAACTATCAATTTTAAACCACCCCCTACCTCATTCCTCAATCACTGTCAAGGTTGGAGCCTGCATCCTACTGCTCAGCCATGTCCTCATTTATCCTACATATCTGGTCCTAGATGCTCACCTCAACAAGACCTTCAGCCAATCACCAATCACCACCTCAACAAATTCTCAATCAAACACTCTTCGTAAAATGCCAAAGTGACAAATCATTAGAGCACATAGATCAAAATGTCAAAAGTGAAGATAAAATTTCATTTTCATTTTTTATATTCTAGCTTTTTAGGGTTTCCCCTAATCATTGATGACCAAGGTTTTATAAACATAATATTTTAAATTTTTTACTAATTACTAACACTTTGTATCTTGTAAGAACCTGTCGAGTCTCAATATCTATGAGTGCATGCCTTAAGGGGTGCACTAGGAAAGGGCTGGGTAGACCATCAATGGTTTGTAAGATTGTTGTTCCTTTTTCCACTTGTCATCTACATTATTTCTTCCTAAAAAAATTAACCTTAAGATTATTTGTCTTTTGCCTAACCATTCCTATCATTATCCATGCTTTATCCCTCTTTTCCTTGCTTTATCTCCCTTTTTCCTATTCAACAAACTAGGTCAGCCATATGGATTTTTAGGCTTCCTGCTCAACAAACTAGGTCAATCTAAAATCTCTATCTAGCCATTATATGCCTATTTTTCAAAATTCTATTTTTGTCTATTTTTTACACTAACTTCTACAAGTTCACCTATTGTGATTTAAATTTAATGCCTTCATTTTTATAGTATACTTATTTATCTAAAAAACTAAGGTAAGTTAAAGGTATGTGTTTTTTAATTCTATCCTTTCATTTATCTTATTTGCTCTTAATGTACTTTACTTAGCATTAGTTTTGGTTGTTATCATATTCTATCTTTGAAGCACAATCTTGTGTTGCAATTATGTGACACATGATGAGATTCGATTGGGATATATGTATACAAATAATATTTTCAAACTTTTATTGGTTACTGACACTTTGTATCTTGTAGGCACCTATCGAGTCTCAATCTCTTTGAGTGCATGCCTTAAGGGGTGCATTGGGAAAGGGGTGGGCAGACCATTAGTTCTTTGTAAGATTGTTTTTTATTTTACCACTTGTCATATAAATTATTGATTCCTAAGAACTTTAACCCTAATCTTATTTCTCTCTTACCTAACTATTTCTGTCATTTGCCATGCTTTATCCCTCTTTTCCTTGCTTTATCTCCCTTTTTCCTATTCAACAAACTAGGTCAACCATATGGATTTTTAGGCTTCCTGCTCAATAAAATAGGCTGACCTAGTCAACCTAGTGTGTTTTGGGGACACTTTAGCTCTTTTGGTTTCTTAGCCTCCTAGTTGACCTAACATAGACCTAGTGAGTTAGCCTAAAAACATGCTAGGTTGACCAGGTTGACCTAGCATAGCTGACATTCTTGAATAATTTTAGGGTAAGATACTACTATATATACAAGGTAATTTACCACCATTTCATAAGAGTGAAAATAAAGTTAATAATCAAGCAAATAAGTACTAATAAACATCTATTTATTGAATATTCTACTTGAGGAATAAAGCTTTAGGGTTCAATACTTTCTTTGGAGATCTGATCTTATCTTATGGAGAAGTATTTTAGATGCTTAGGTAGGTAATGTATCCTAGATATAATTTATCTTGGTTATCCTTACAAGCCACAACAATATCTTACAAAACACCTTGGCTAAGAGAGAGGTTGAGACTCAATAGGTTCATCTTCAAAGGTAAGTATTCCTAACTTTATTTCTCCTTTGTAAGAGTAGATAGATAATGTAGTATGTATTATTTTCTTCCATGTATTAGGATTACATATACATTAACATGAATATATGTCTCTTATGCATGTTTAGTTTAGCTATTTTTTATTTATTTTGTTCTAACCCCCCACTTTATGCCACAAGCTTTGGTGCACACTAGATTAATTTACTTTTCTTGTTATTAGAATAGTTTACTTTTTTGTCTATTAGTATAAGTGAACATCAAATCATAGGACCCTTTTAGGGTTATTGTGTAATTGTGTTAGATTGTAGGCTTTGGAACCCTTCCTAGCATGATGTGTTGTGACAATTGATACAAGTGATCCCCTAATCAGGTCTATTGGATCCCCATATTGGTCATGCTCCCACTTAATAATTGTATCCCCAATCAAAAGTGTAGGTGTGATTTATCTTATTTGATCCAAGATTAATTCATGCACATCATGAAATTATGATTGCATATAAGGGTGACCATTGATGGTCAACTTTTAGATCCCTGACCATCGACATTTAGGAATATTAACTTTTAAAAAACTTTTGTAGGAACCTACACCCTAATGCCACTTTGGAGATTACCCTTTCTCTGACCCACCTAAATTTTTTGGAGATCACCCTTCTCCACCCAACCATTAGACTAGTCCACCTTGATGTTGGAAATTTTGACCTAAAAAATCATATATTTCATGATGAATCTTGTATGGTCATGTTGACTACACCAACCAACCTTGTCATGTTAAACATTTGAACTTGTACCACCTCATGCATGACTAGACCATTTGTGTTTTTCAAGGGGGCACTTCCTACCTCAGATACCTAAAAAAACACTGACCCTATCTAGGAGACTTATAACATAACTTGATTAGCTATGAATAATGCTATGGACCAGTTACCCTATCACTTATACTTCTACAAATGACCTTATTTTAACCAACATTAGTAATCTTAATCTATGTGTGATCTTAGCTATCACACTTTAATGCATTTTGTGACATGTTTATGATTCAAATACAAAAACCCTCTTTTTGTCACCAACCTCATGACTCACCATATACTACTTTTCAATCTTTGACTCAATTTTAGTTCCACCTCATCGACTCTTGGTTTGAGGGGGAACACCTCGTCCCATACTCAGGGTAAATAGAGCTTCAACTAAGCAATCTATTTTTATTTTTTTCCTTGTTAATTCAAAGGTGCATAAAAAAAATGGAAAAATGTAGACACTAGAAAATCATACTAAATGTCAAAATGCCTTGAATCCCCATAGGGACCACCTAACCCTTCTCGACCCACTAACCAACCTATTAAGACCCTAAGTCTAGTTAGATATTTAGCCAACTAAACTCACTAACTTACTAACTTGAACATTAACTAACCCTTTTAACTTACCTTGACCCCTTTTCTTCTAGAAACATGACCACTGATGGTTAGCTTAACTATCAATGGTTATCCTAACTGTCGTTGGTCAAGTCCTCACCTTTTTAACACATCACCAACTATGTGTGAGCTAATGAAGCATAATAAAATATATCCACCTTATGTGGTGCTAACAAACTCCTAAGCATTGAAATTAGTAACCTCACATTCTAGGGAACCTTCTATGCTCCATCTATCTTTACATATAAAAGGAGGGGAATATGAGGTGAAATGGATCAATCATCACAAGAATTCTTACATATAGGTATTCAAGCTTTCTAGCATCCAATTTTCCTTCATCAACTCAATAACAACAAAAGAGACCTAAACCTATACTAAATTTGATTTTGAGGCCATAGTACTATTACTCTAGCAAAATCTCCCCAACCTTCAACCATCAGCCATCTAGCAAGATATAGGAATATTGTACTTATTATTTATTTCATTGGGTTCATAACTCCTTGACCTAATCAAACCTATTTGCACCTTATTTTCCAACTTTTAGATCCTTAACACAACCATTATTAGACCATTCACCTATGTTGCAACTTATTTTGGATTAACCTTCAAAAATACATAGGAAATCATCAATGGTTATCACAATCACTTATGGTCACCTCAAACCACTGATGGTCACCCAACCACTGATGGTTAGCTTAACCGTTGATGGTCACTGTGGTAGAAAATAATAAGTTATTTTTAGCCCCTTAATCATAACCAAACTTAAATTTCTATGTTATTACCTATTTACAGGCCCTTTTATGATTTTTTGAACCTAACTCCACCCACTTTAGCATGAGTATTGGCCCACTTTTGCTATACTTAGTCCTTTTTCTTATTATATTACATTTCATTTTTTTTTATGCAGGTACCTTACTTTTATCTCTTTCAAATTAATTGTTATTAAGAGTGGATTGACAACCTCTTAGAAATCTTATGCTTCTTGTGTCTATCTCATGCTAGGCAGTTGACCCAACTATCTTACTAACAACCCCTTTGTTAGTGATTTCTTATGTATAGGTTATTCCTTCCAAGCTAAAGAGGAGTTATCCATCTTCATCTGGATTATATGTGCATTAGTAACCATGTATTTCTACCACACCCTTATTACTAGTTTCTTATATTCTTATAAAATTAAAAAAATATTGGAAATTAAGATAAACTAGATGTTTTAATGGTGAGTGGATATGTTGAGAATATTTTTAATGAGTTAACCTCTCTTGTGCAGATAAGATAATGATTAGGTAAGATTGTGAGATTAGTATGTAAGACTAATGTTGTCACTTGACCATGGTGTATATATATATATATATATATATATATATATATATATATATATATATATATATATATATATATATATATATATATATATATATATATATATATATATATATATATATAAGAGTTACATAATTATCTCATAATATCATACACATGCATCATAATTCCTATAAGTCTCCACACAGATGTTGAAGTCCTAATCATCATGACTGGTCCTCAAGGCAAAATGGCAGTTCTAAGTAAGCAAGTGGGAGTGATGACTTGGAAGCCCTCTAAACTTATCTAAATCATCTAATTATTATTATTATTATTATTATTATTATTATTATGTCATTAATTTTCTATTTATACTTTGAATAAGCTTAGAAATTAGTGAAAGTGATTGAAGTGGTAAAGACAAAGTAAGTAGTCTGGTTTAGAATTGACTCTATATTCTAAAGATAAAAGATTGGTATGTAAGACCAATATTTGGAATTATATATTGAATTTTTTTTACTTAAGAGTGATATAGATATGTAAAATAATATATTTAAGGTGTTATAAGTGATAGGAAATATTCTTTCAAGGATTGAAGCTCAAATATTCATGACTATGCTTTTGAAGTTTCTGGTAGTTTTAAATAGTCATCTAATAGATATGAGTTTGAGGTGATTTACCCATATTTAAAGATTATAATTAATATGAATATGTGATGAAGGTATTTTAGGTTAATATGAGTGAATTTAGAGTAATTAAGTGTTATTTTATAGATTTTGGTGGTCAATTGTTCATGGCTGAGTTTTGGAGCATTCAGGTAGTTCTGGGTGGCCATATTGCAAAAGTGAGTTTGAGGATTTAAGATTTGTGTTGAAGTGTATAATTAAAAATTGAGGTAATTAAGGTTATTAATATTTTATTTTTTTAATTATTTTTTGGTAAACTTGGTTTTCTGCTTCAGCTGTTTAAGACAAACTTTCTGGGTGTGTGAAGATCTAGTTGTGAGTAGTGATAATGATGTGGTCCAAGTAGCGAATTAAACTAAAAAGTGGTATGGACATATATGGATCTTATTATGGGTATATTTAAGGTTTTTTTGAATTTTTTCATCCATGCATAGATTTTAAATAATTTTTTAGAGGGCTAAGTGTAACGTGTTGCTTGAGAAGGCATAATTACATTAGGTCTCCTTTAGGCCTGATGATGGTTTTGGTCCTTATGAGTAGTGATCAACCTATGTACTAACTATTTCCTATATGAAAATTTTTATTTGATCCATTTTAAGGGTAATACAAGTGTGGATAGGTTTGTGTCTGACCAAGGTATGTGTAAGCAAGAGTCAAGTATAAGAATAAAGCCTAATAAGCCTATCTGGGGAGGAAGGGGAATGGTTGAATAAGATAATTAAATAGAAGCTTTGTGAGAAAAAAGAGGTATTTTATACTATTATGAGGATATAAAAAATCCATCATAAAGATTAGATAGGGTTATTAAATATTATCAACAAGGTCATATGACCTAATTAGGCCATAAAAGGGCTAGTTGAGTGAAGAGGCATAAAAGGCTATTTGAGAGAGATAAAAGTATGTGAAGAGCAGAAGAAGGTGATCATCATATGTTGTGTGATAAAAATAGGTTTATGAAGGTGATCAAAATTTCTAGATGTCTTAGTCTATGTTGAGTCATCTAGGGGGTTGGTGCCTCCTTGCAATTAGGTGTTTGCTAAAGACTAGTTGAGTGGGTGCTTGACTAGGTAGGGGTTGGTTCTCTTTGTGGAGTTGGTGCTTCGCTAAATTTATATCTTGTCATTATAGGAATGTATTTAAATTTAAAGGTTTAGTGGTTTTTATTCCCCTTGAGGGTTTATAATATATATGATATTTTTTATGCTTCATACTCTTGTGTATGCTTGTTTATGCATTGGTTGATCTTGTAAGAGTTATCAAAACTCTTCAGCCAAGATATCTCCAATGGCACATTACCAAAACCATTGATGATTCAACATAAAAAAGAGGAAACCAATTTTTTTTTAAAAATTATACTTAAATTATATGAATATAAAAGCATGAATATTACAATGAGAGACTTGATTATATAAGCAAGGAAAAATAAAATGCAAGCTAAACTAGCCAATATGGGACTAAAGTCCACATCAGAGAAACCTAGTAAGCATGAGTAAAATTAATCTAACACCCCCCTCAAGTGAAGCTAAGGGATAGATGCAGTATGAAGTCACATGTACCTATGGATGCCAGTACATCATGTTGAAGTACATAGATGCCAAGTCACTATAGCCACCAAGTGAAAGTAGGAATGGTAATGAATTCAAGGATCACTAAACATAAAAACTATGATCAAAAGTACTAGGATAATGTTGAAACTGAGGAAGCATAACCTAAACACCCTATAACACAATGGTGAGAAGCAAGCACAAAGACTGGTGGCATTACCACATTGGTATTACTATAAGAATCACCAAGAAGGCCATAGATCCAAGTAACAATAATCATATGGGTTTTGGAAAAAAAATGATTGAATAAGATACCCATGTATAAAGGATTAATACATAAAACACTCAAAAGAGTGAAATAATATGTATAACTCTCATAAAATGGCAAAAAAAGAGAGAGAAAACCCAAAGGAAAAACTCCCCCCAAAAAGAGAGAAAATAAGAATAGAGATATAAAAGCCCCCCAAAGATGATGTTGAAGAATACCACACTCCAAGTACTCATAGGTTTCAAAAGAACTCAATCTGCATGAGTGGTCTAAATCCACTACTTGATCACAAAATAATTGACACTAGAATTCACCAAAATAACTTCAATCAAGAACACTGTCAATGGTGATAAAGTACAAAAGAGTAATACATGTGCAAGGAATGCTCAACATCAAGAAGTAGAATCTACATCTCACCCCCCATATTTTTGAATGGATGGAGTGGATTAAAAAAGGTTTTCCTTGAGTGGTCTATATCCACTATTCAAACACCAAATAAGTTGACACTGTATACACAAGAATAGCTCCAAATAAGGAGATTATCAATTGTCAAAAAAAGATGTCACAAATATAGATAAGTCTCTCAAAGATGATGGCTCCATGGTGGTGATGGAAGATAAAAGCAACTAAATAAGTGAAAAGGTGCTCAAAATGGAGCACACACATGCATGAAGGTAGACAAGGCTAAGTCAACAAACCCCTCATGGTATTTTATAAATCAATGCAAGTAAAATATAACCCATACACAAAAAAACTAGATGGAAACAAGGAAGACTCTGGGATTCACTAGAATAGCTCCAAAAAAGGAGACTATCGACCTGTCAATCAATCTATCAAGAGAAGTGCTCCAAAAATAAGGGAACAAAAAAAGTGTGTCTCCATAGAAAAAGGTGAGGCACTAAGAAAGGGGTCTCAAGGAGACATGACATAATTACCAATGTGTAAAATTAATAATGCATGTCATAGGATGATATAAGAGTGTGGAAAATGGTAAAAAAATCCATAATATATGAAAACACACTAAAAAATAATTAGCAACTAAAAACAACAACATGCAAAGTACATGCAAAATGATGTTGGGCTCAGCTGAAAATGCATCTAAAATAGTGTGTGTGTGTGTGTGGGGGGGGCTCTGTGTGTGTGTGTGTGTGTGTGTGTGTGTGTGTGTGTGTGTGTGTGTGTGTGTGTGTGTGTGTGTGTGTGTGTGTGTGTGTGTGTGTGTGTGTGTGTGTGTGTGTGTGTGTGTGTGTGTGTGTGTGTGAAGTACAATATAGGGCCCATAGCACATGAAATCCCATAGTAGTGATAATATACACTCAAGAATTTAAAGTTAGACTCAGCCAAAAATGTTTCCATGAGTGAAAAAAATGATGATGATAATGTACACTCAAGAATTTAAAGTTAGACTCAGCCAAAAATGTTTCCATGAGTGAAACAAATGATGACAATGCAATACATAAGAAGTAAGAAGGAGGTTTGTGTTGCATGTGAGGGGGTCTGACCTCCTGCTAGATTGGACCTCACCCTTTAATATCTAAAAAATGAAAGAGATAAGGTATGTGAAAAATAATGAATAATCCCTTAATAAATGCTAAAAATATATCAAAATGCATCACCACTAAAAATGTCACCCCAAAATGTAAGCAAAGGCAACATAACCAATGTGAAGAGACACCCCAGAATGAAACACTTTATATTTTAGTGTGGTTTATAATTATTGATCAAATTTGACCCTAAAGGTCAAATTGGGACCCCTATAGGTAATAATTTTATCTTTAAATGTTTTAAGGGACCCATTATTATTTCATGAAGTATTTCATATCTCATTTGGTGTGATTTTATGTGTATATATCCTTGGTCATATCTTTTTAGTCCTAGAAGTCATTTTGGGGCCAATATAGAGCATTAAATGAGTTGTAAAACCTCTTTAGGGATGTGAAGGTTTAAAAATATGATTGAATTCCCCATATTTCTTAATAAGTCTTACATAACTATTTCTAACTAAAAAGGGGTAGGTTCTTCAGAATAAAGAGCAGTTTTTTGGAAAAAAGGGAGTTTTCTTGAGGTGTATAAACTTGTACAGAATCTTAGAACTAATGACATGTAAATAATGTCAATTTATCTTCAACACACTTTTATATTGATTATAAGTTCCAAAAATTTGAGAAAACTACTTCTCTCTCGTTCCACTAGGCTTGGCAAGCAAGAATGGACCTCAAGTTTTCAAATGGTATGGCTAGTACGAGAGGTTTCAAGAAATATGATCTTTATGGTTTCTTATAAACTTATTCATATTAAATTTTATGTTTGGTTTTATAAAAATGGTGACTTGTGATTTATGAACCATTCTTAAAAAGTTGGCCTATCTGATTTGCTTGCCAATCTATGCACCCTATAGATTTTAATTTGGTTTGGAGAAGTTAATAAAAAATAACTAATAATATTGATTTAAAATTATTTTTAATCTCTATTATTATTATTTCCATGCTTTTTTCATATTTGGAAAAGATCTCACGGGCTAATTAGCTTAGTTTGCAAGTTAATGTCCCAAGTCAAATGGTAGTCAAGTTCACTACTTGAAGAAGGTTGTATTATATAAAAGGGATTAATATGAATGGTATATCATTTTTTCCATGTTTAAATTCCATAATGATCACCTACCTTCCATGTTTGGTCTTACAACACCATGCTTTGATCAAATACCCAGTCTTGTCATACTCATAGTCAACCTTCTGCTTGCTCTCAGCTACAACCATATTATTTGAGATCTTAAAATGTTATAGAGGATAAATGGAGAGTAAAAAAGGTGATTTAAATGATTATTTTTTTATGAATATTCAGATTAAACCTTCCAAATAGCATAAAGGGTCTGTGATGGCAATCATATGCAACATATATAGTTAGGCAACCATGAATGTACGTCTGTGTTAGCATATATAGAAGGATATCACATTTGAATAAAGGTATTGACACTTGTTTTAGGTACTTAAAGTTTTAATAGAACATTTTTATGTATTTAGATAAGCTTAGATCCCATTGAAAGCCAAATGCCATACACATAAACCTTTTCTACTAATTGCCTGTCTATATGTAACTCAAAATGTCTACCTATAGGTGTCTTCATGGAAAAAAAGCACATTTAGAAGGATAATTTGAGATTAGGAAGGTTTTTTAGTGAGAATATTCTATTTTAAACTTTTGGAAAAGGTCCAAACCTCATTGAAACCCCAAACCATGCATATTGCTCATAAGATCATCTACTATGTGTACTTTGGAATAACCACCTATAGATGGCTTTACAAAGACTTAAGCATGGAGATATCAACTTTAACCAATGAAAGATAATTAAAAATTACTCATCGTATCCCAAGGGGATGTGAAACCTATTTAAATAGAAATCTTCACCTACAAGACCTTACTCATTCCAACACAGTTGACTATGTTTGACTATGGTGATAGTGGGTTGAAGAATGATGCTTTAGTGTTACTATTGCATAAGATCAAGGCATATGGGTCAAAGAAAATATAAAATTAATATAAGTAAATATAAGGGGTTTGGGGTATGTAAACATTGAATTAAAGATAAACTATGCAGGATTACTAATAGGTGCCCCCAAAATAGGAAACATAGTCAGGAATTTATACTCAGTCTTGACTAAGTAAGGAGTATGAGGAGTATGTGGAAGGATGAATTGACGAGTTAAAATTATTAAAAATCCATAAATATAAGATTATTCTCATGTAACTCCCATAATGGACACAAAACAAATAGATAACTCAATGTTTTAATACATAGTCCATACCTTAAACCACTATGCACAGTTTGCCTTCATAACAATATGTTTTGGATTTACAGGAGTTAGAAGGTAAAATGACCTAACTAAGATCCCAAATATTTTAAAAATAATATTTATGAATTTTATATTATCCTAAAATTACCATTTTTTTTGGGAAAACATGGTAAGTACCCTTTATTTTGTCTTAGACAAAGGGTACTTCCATAGGAGCACAAACCCTGCAATCTTGGGGAATGGGAATGAAAGGGTGAAATAGAAGTTGATTTTACCTTGAAAAGAGGTTTTTCAAGTTGGAAAAAACCTAGAAAAATATTAAAACATATCAAATAATGATGAAACTCATAGGGTTATCTAAACCCTCAAGTATTCAAGCAACCCTGTTAGGCATGGTTAGGCCTAGAATCCAAATGGGATGTCAATTTAAATTCTAGCCTTAGGTAAGCATTAAAATGGATTGGCATGTTTTTAAGGTCATTTAATATGTTTTAAAGCTTTCATCTTGTAGAATAAGCATAATATATCCATCTTTTGGCTCAAATACAACATTAGGCCTATGTATTTAGAAAGAAGGGCTTGAGTAAACAACTTTACATACATCTTCTTAGAGGTTGTGCATGGGAATATAAGGAGTTTTGGGAAGTTGATAGGGGTTTTAAACATCATTATTTTGTATTTTTTTTCAATTCAAATGTCTTATCTTTATGAACAAAGCTTAAGAGTGGAAATGACTCAAAACACTACTAAAGCCTTGGAAAGAACCCAATTAGGAAAATCAAGGTGGAGAGCTACCATAATGGACCAAAATGACATATAAAGTTATTGGATGATACATGGGACTCTACAAATACCATTTACATCTAATTGAGTTATTCCCCATCTATACGGACATGGTGCAAAACTACTTTCTTTGATTATTTTATGCATTGTGTAGGTTCTAGGGACTTTCAAGAGATGAAATAAACTTTGGGAGGAATATATAGACTTATGATAATTCACCATGGTCATTTCATGCTTCATAAATTTCTTAAGTATGCCTACTAGAGTTATCATCTCAGCCAATCAAAATTGGCAAAGTAAGCAAGATAGTTAAAAGCGTGAGAACTTCAAGTGGAAGCCTATTTAAGGTGTACCTAAGAAATCTAAGGCCATGAAGGGTCTTTACAAGTGTCCACTCCATTACATGAATTTTAATGGAAAAATCAATCCATTTTTAAGGCCAAGTGTATGGAGTGATTGAAAAGGGAGTTCCTTTGACTGTAGGCAATGATGGCTCACTTCTAGAAGTTTTCAAATGATTAGGAATCCAGTCAATGCATGGAAAAGCATGTCTACAACATTTCCCTCTTAATCTAATCATTAGACTTATCCCTAGTCAATTTTTGGACATTCTAATAGGGGTGAATGATGAAGGTAGTTTTTTGAGCCAACAAAAGGAATTTCATTCCACATTTCAAGAGTTTCATGACTTGGGGTGCCACTTGTAATTTTTGATTTTTCATGATTAATTTCACATTCTCTTCTCATGCACATGTAACTCTTTTTCTCATCTTGACACTTATCCTTGTGACCTTTAGACTTCTTTCTTTTCTTCTCTCTATCAAGTTCTATAAAAAATAGCCATTTTGGACTTTTTACAATATACTCCACCTAATAATGGTGAAACCTTGCTCATTTGCATACCATGGATCAATAAAGACTACTAATTTTACCTCTTCTATGATTGTTCATAGTGTTTTCACTTAAATGATTGATCTTTCTTAGTGATGATTATTGTTTCCTTAGCATTATTGTCTCATTCTCTCACCTATTTTCATCTTTAAAACTTCTTCTTGTAGGTCATGTGAAGTGTGCTATGAATTTTCAAGGTTGAGTGAGTTAGTATATTCAATAATGTCATTATAGGCCTCTTGTCTTATCCTCTTAGCCTAAATATTCATCACAACCTCATAATGAAATACTAATGCGAGAAGATCCAGATTAGAGAAGTGTATGTCTAGTTAGTCTCTTAATCTCATGTGTGACATGCAACTAGTTGTTATTCATCAATTAATTTTATGTATCACCAAATTTAGGATAGTTTAATTTCGGTTTTATCTCCCTTTTCCTTATAAGCATAGGTGTATTAGTGATCTAAAATTGGTACATCAAGAGATCTATCCCTATTTAGAGATTCACCTCATTCATAGGCTACCCACAACCTAGAGGTGGATCAACACATCAAACTTTGGAGGCATCTATCCAAGAATCAATGGCAACTCCAAAGTTACATCAGCTGGTCAAACATCCTAGGTTTTCCTTTTGAAGATTATTGGTAATTGTTTTTTGTGTTATTACTTCCCAATGAAGTTCCATGGCTAGTTTTAGTGTTGAGTAATATTTTACACAAGTTGATGAGATATCTCAAGCTTATGACATTACCTATCAGCCTTTGTATTATTATTATCAATATTGTCATGATCCTTACTAGCTTTAAATGATCCTTATCAACCTTGTCATGAGCTATATCAATCCTATAACCAACCTTCTTAATATCTTGCTCCTCTTAGTCAACCTAGTCACTTATCAAATTAGTCCATTTTAAAGTTCAAGCAAACTCTCTTGGGATATGAGAGGTACATGATAGATATTGACACATAAATGGGACATGGTCAAGATGTTCCTAGTCATCTCATTCAAAATGTGAGAGATGCATTAGAACTAGTTAAAAGAGAGTGGGCACCTATTGAGAGAACAAATTGGCAAAGGCTCATAAGTGAAATGCTAGATGTGAGTGGCTTAGTTTCATCCTTAAAAGATAAGCTAATAATTCATGAGGAACAAACCCAAAAAATATATTATCCCTCATATTAACCTCCCCAAAATTGATATTAGTCCTATTTGAACCTTACTCATAAACCCAATCAAGCTTATCGAAGTCATCTTTTTCCCAGTCAGCTAGAAGAGAAAGTTGGAAAGACAAACTTTGTTTTTAAAGAAAACCTTGATAGGAAGATTGAGTTACCCAATAAGTAAATGAATCAGTCCATATCATCAGCAAAGGAAGTAGAATTTAAGCCCTTATTTCCCTCTCCCATTACATCCCCACCTCAAGAAGAGACTTCTAGATATTAAATCCCAAGTTGGAGACAAGGTGGAAAATCCAAGCCTAAGGATATCCCAAGTTTATTAAGATTTTCATGCACTCCTCAAATTACATCACTATCTCAAGAAGAGACTCCTAATCCTAACATCATAAAATGGAATAAGCTAGTGGAATCATGGGAAAAGAAAGGGAATAAAATCCTAGATAAAGAGTGTGAAGTTGAGAAATAACTTGATCCTATGCAAGCCCCTCCTACCCTTCCTAAAGAGACCTCTTTTTTTCCATGTCAACCTCTTATACTCCTTATCCTCATGAAGATGCTTATCAAATTAAAGATATACTTTTCCAAGAGAACCTAGCTAAGCAAATGGAAGAGTTAGAGTCTAGAATGAAATTGTTAAGTCAAGGTGTGATGGAAGGTTTAGATCCAAAAGAAGATCCTATGCCTAAACACAACCCATCTAACCTTCCTCAAGAGAGTGATCAAGATGAATTAGATATCAATGAAATGATTTTAAAATGGAAGGAATAAAACCAAGCTATTTTAGCCCAAGGTTTGCCTTTCTTTCCTTAAGAACTCCAAAAAGGATCCCCTATAATTCATTCTCAATCTGATGTTAAGTTCTATGTTCTACCTCCACCAAATAATTCATTTTTTTCTCACCCTATCACCCTTTTCATTGATGGAGATGGTCTATTTTGGAACCTTAAGAGGAGGATTTGGTTGATAAGAATTCATAACTCTTCCTTGAAGAAATAATAGTCTCTAAGTAGCCTTGGGATGACTTATTTGAAATCATTAGAGTAGGTTATACTCCTCTTCGAGGAGGTTATGATCTAGTAAAAAATGGAAAAGGCAGCCATGACACTCAAGTAGGTATGAAAAAAAGAAGAAAATTTTAAAAATTGTCCTTTTAAGAGCCATATGCATCCCATGATGATATGTTTGAAATCATCAAAATGGGTTATCATCCTCTCAACCAGTTGGGAGAAACACATCAACTTTTGAAAGATAGAACAAACTTATATTGGCCTCAATCTTCCAAAAAATAAGAAACTACTCCTCTTGAATCCATACCTACCAATAAGATATAATTTTATCATGAGATGAAGAGTAGGCAATAGTATAAGGTATGTGTATAAATTCAAAAGGAATACATCTACATTGGAGACCTATTTAAGGATGATATACTTGAGAGTATATCAAGTGAAGTGACAAGGAATAGGTCTAATCTACCAAGCATCCAATCAAAGGAACTTTCCTTTTGATCCTAGAAAGGAAGTATGCTTAATTTCTAGTTGTGCATAGTTATTTATTTTCTATTTTCCCTAAGTGATTTGAGCACATGTGTGTTTGATTTGATTTGTGTGTGGAATTTGTTTTATGTGGTTGAGGTAATTAGTTTTCTTGTCTTGGTCAAAGCCTTTTTGTCAAGTTTCAGGTCTTCTTATTTTGTTTTATACTTTAGATGACTCCCTAAGCCGACGTATAGGATAAGGCTACTAATCTTTAGCACAGTAGACATACTACTTCTATGAGTTACCATTTTATTGACCAAATTTAACCCTATAGGTCAAATTGGGACCTCTATAGGTAAAAAATTGATCTTTATATGTTTTTAGGGACCTAGTATAATGTCATGAAGTATGTCATAGCTCATTTGGTGTGATTTTATGTGTATCTAGCCTTGGTCATATCTTTTTAGTCTTAAGAGTCATTTTAGGGGTCAATATAGAGCATTAAATGAGTTATACAACCTGTTTAGGAAATTTTAAGTTTTTAGAAGGTGATGTAATGTCCCATGTGTCCTAAGAAGTCTTAAGTAACCATTTATAACTAAAAAGTGGTAGGTTCTTTAGAAGAAAGAGTAGTTTTCTTGGAAAAAAGGGAGTTTTCTTGAGGTATACAGACTTATATGGAATCCTATAGTTGATGACACTCTAGGAGTGCCATTTTATATTCCACACACTTATTATAGTGATTAGTTTGATTAGAGGTTCTAAAAAACTAAGAAAACTACTTCTCTCTCCTTCCACTAAGCTTAGCAAGCAAGAATGGTCCTCAAGTTTTTAAATGGCATGATCATCAAGAGAGGTTTTAGGAAAAATTATCCTAGGGGTGTTTTATAAATTTAGTCATATTCCATTTGATTTTTATTTGTATAATAATGGTGGCATATGATTTATGAACCATTCTTAAGAAGTTGGCCTATCTAGTTTGCTTGCCAATCTATGTACCCTACAGGTTTTGCTTTGGTTTGGATAAGTCTATACAATAAAACTACTAAGATTGATTATAGATGATGTTTAATATCTCTTATCATGATTTTCATGCTTGTTTTCATGTTTGGAAAACATCTCATGGGCTAATTAGCTCAGTTTGAAAGTTAATGTCCTAGGTGGAATGGCAGTCAAGTTCACTAGTTATAGAAGGTTGTATTCTCTACAAGGGATTCATATGAATAGTATATGACATTTTCAATTTTTAAATGGAATAAGGATCACCTCCCTTCCATGTTTGGTCTTACAACACCATGATTTGATCAAACACCTAGCCTTGTCACACTCACAATCAACCTTCTACTTGCTTATAGCTACATCCATGATGTTTGAGCTTTGACCATATTATATAAGAGAAATGGAGATTCCAAAATGTGTTTTACATGATTTTGTTGTATGAATAGTCAGATTTAACCTTCCAAATAACATGAAAGTTCTATGATGGAAGTCATATGCAAAATATATAGTTAGGCAACCATGAATGTACGTCTATGTTAACATCTATAGAAGGATATCACTTTCAAACAAACATATTAACACTTTTTTCAGGTCTTTAAAGTGTGAAGAGTGCATTTGGAGGTATTGAAATAAGCTTATAACCCATTGAAATCCAAATTCCATACACATGGACCTTTTCTACTCACTTCCTGTCTATATGTAACTCAAAATGTCTACCTACATGTGTCCTCATGGAAACCAAGCATGTTGAGAAGGATAATTTGAGATGAGAAAGTTTTTTTTAGTAATAAGATTCTATTTTTAACTTTTTGAAAAGTTTCAAACCTCATTGAAACCCCAAACCATGCATATTGCTCATAAGATCATTTACTACATGTACGTTCAAATAACCACCTACAGATGGCTTAGCAAAGACTTAAGAATGGAGATATAAAATTTAGACAATTAAAGATAATTAAAAATGACTTATAGGATCCCAAGGGGATATGAAACCTATTTAAATAGAAACCTTCACCTACATGACCTTACTGATTCCAACATAGTTGATTGTGTTTGATTGTGGTGACAGTAGGATGAAGAATGATGTTTTGGTGTTACTATTTCATAAGCTCAAGGTATATGGGTAAAATAAAATATAAAATGACTCAAAGTGACTCTAAGGTTGGGGTATAAAAACATTTAATTCAATCTAAACCATGTAAAATTACCAATAAGTGTCCTCAAAATAGGAAACACACTTAAGAATTTGTACTTAGTCTTGACTAAGCAAGGAGTATGAGGAGTATGTGGAAGGATGGATTGATGAGTGAAGATGAGAAAACATACATAATTATCATATTATTCTCATTAAACTCCCATTATGGACACATAATAAATATATAACTCTATGGTGTAACACCCAATCCATACCTTAAACCACTGTGCATAGTCTACCTTCTTAACAATCTATTTTGGATTTGCAGGAGTTAATAGGTCAAATTACCTAAAAAAGAGCCCAAATATTGTACATATAATATATATTACTTGTAAAGGATACTAAAATTACCAATTTGTCTAGGAAAACATGGGAAGTACCCTTTTTTTGTCTCAGATAGAGGGTACTTCCCTAGGAGCACAAACCCTATAGTCTTGGGGAATGGGAATGAAAGGTTGAACTATAAGTTGATTGGAACTTGAAAATAGGTGTGTGTAGTTGAAAAAAACATATGAAAACATGAAAAACATCTCACATAAGGATGAAATTTATAGGGTTTTAAAAACCCTCAAGTATGCAAATAGGCCTATTAGGCATGGTTAGGCCTAAAATCCAAATGGGAGGTCAATTTAAATTATAACCTTAGGTAAGAATTACAATGGATTTTTGAATGTTTTTAAGTTCATTTAAGATATTTCCAAGATTTCACATTGTAGAGGAAGCACAAGGAATCCATCCTTTGGCTGAAAACAACATTAGGACTATGTAAATGGAAGGAAGGGATCAATTAAGTAACTTTAAAAACTCACATATTATTTGAGATTATGCATGGGGATATAATAAGTTTTGGGAAGTTGATATTGGATCTTAAAAATAATTATTTTGTAATTTTTTTCAATTCCAACGTCCTATCTTTATGAAAAAAAGCTTAAGAGTGAAAATGACTCAAAACCCTACTAAACCCTTGGAAAGGACCTGATTGGGAAAATGAAGGTGGAGAGTTTCCATAATGGAAAATAATTACATGTAAAGTGATTAGATGATGTATGGAACTCTTCAAATACCATTTCCATCCAATTGAGTTGTTCCCCATCTGTACGGATAAGGTACAAAATTGATTTCTTTGATTGATTTTAGCATTGTGAAAGTTATAGGGACTTTCAAGAGATGAAATAAAATTTGGGAGGAATATAGAGAATTATTATAAATACCCATGGTAATTTAATGCTTCATGAAAAATCTTGTGTGCCTACAAGAGCTCTCATCTTAGCCAGTCAAAACTAGCAAAGTGAGCAAGATAGTGAGAAGTGCCAGAACTTCAAGTGGAAGAATATTTAAGGTGTACCTAATAAATATAAGGACATGGAGGGTATTTTAAAGTGTAATAAACTTAATTTCATGGATTTTCATAGAAAATTAATGCCATTTTTGAGGCCAAGTGTAAGAAGTGACTGAAAAGGAAGTTTCTTTGACTATAAGTAGTGATGACTCACTTATAGAAGTTTTTAGATGATTAGGAATAAATAAAATGCATGGAAAATAATTTATATAACCCTTCCCTCTCAATACAATCATTATACCTATCCTTCGTTAGTTTTTGGATGTTCCAATAGAGGTGAATGATGAAGGCAATTTTTTGAGCCAGCAAAAGGAATTTCATGCCACATTTCAAGAGTTTAATGACTTGGGGTGCCACTTGTACTTTATAATTTTGAATGATAAGTTTCACAGTATCTTCTCATGCACATGTAACTCATTTTATCTACTTGAAACTTGTCCTTGTTACCTTTATACTTATTTCTTCTCTTCTCTCTCTCAATTTCTATAAGAACTAGCCATTTTGGCTTTTGTAGAATATGCTCCACTTGAGTATGGTGAAGCCATGATCATTTGCATACCATATATCAATAAAAACTATTGATTTTACATCTTATATGACTTTTCATAGTGTTTTTGTTTGAATTATTGATCTTACTTAGTGATGACTATTGTTTCCTTAGCATTATTGTCTCATTCTCTCACCTATTTACAACTTAAAAGCTTCTTCTTGTAGGCCATGTGAAGTGTTCTATGAAGTGTCAAGGTTGAGTGAGTTAGTATATTCAATAGTGCCATTATATTCCTCTTGTCTAGTCCTTCTATCCTAAACATTCATCACAACCTCATAATGAAATACTAATGTAAGAAGATTCATATTAGAGAAGTGTATGTCTAGTTAGTCTCTTAGTCTCATGTGTGACATGCAATTGGTTGGTAGTCATAAATTAATTTTGTGTATCACAAAATTTAGGATAGTTTAATTTTAATTGTATCTCCCTTTTCCTTATAATCATAGGTTTATTAGTGATCTAAAAGTGGTACATCAAGAGATCTATTCCTATATAGAGATTCACCTCATTCTTAGGCTACCCATAGCCTAGAGGTGGTTTAATTGTGCCGCTTGGATGAGGAGATATAATAAATATCCTCAAGGGGTTAAAATCTAAGTGAAAAAAATAATATAAATAGGACAAATGTGTGAGAAATTAAAAAACATGAACTTTTGCAAAAATGGTGCTTGATTTTGAGCTACCGATCAAAAGTTATTAAACAAATGATTTCTCATAAATGAGGCCTATTTAATAAAATTTGCACTAAAGGTTTAAAAAAATTACTATGTTTAAGAGGACCTATCTTTTCAACCACTCATTAGAACTGGTATGGAACCATATATCTCCTCAAGACAATAGAAGTCAAAATCATGCCCTTCAGTGACCTCTATGTTTGTGCAAGTGAACTACACTTCCTCTTAAGGAAAAAAATACAACCATTTAACACAAATAATGAATATAAAACTATGTTTAAGAGGAAAATTTAGTGTATTATAAGTGTCTTTCACCTATCGTGTGGATGAACAAGTGAATGGGATGCCACCAAGAGAGAGAATGCTTATAATGTGTACTTCCAATGCAAACCCTTCTCCTTCACACATACCAAAAATAGTCCTCAACTAGGTGATAGTATTTAGCAATGTGTATTCTAAAAATACCTTTAGTTTATAGATAACATGGCCCATATCATATCTATATGGTTCTTTATTATCATTGGATAATAAATCTCTTTTAACCATGCTAAATTGGAATTACCTACACACGATGTCATGAAATACAAATATAATAGACTCACATTGATTGGGATTGATGACCAATTCTAAGATGTTTTTTGTAGAAGACCATGACTTAAGTACAAAATAAGGCTCTAATATTTTAGCCTCATATGAAATTGATCCAAACTGTACCAACTTAGATCTATAAACACACAAAAAATCCAACATGGCCAAGAGCAGGTCTAAATAAATAAAAAAGGAGGATGCCTTGGCTGAATTTGATGGTCTCCCAAAGTGTGGTGCCAAATATGGAAATATAAATAGTAAAGTGTTGAAGGGGTGCCATCATATTAGAGCATCGATAAGGTATAACAATAAAAGAAAAGGATAAAAAATCTCCTCTTTCCACTATGTAGCAGTATTCTTATTCAAATACACATACCATAAACTCCATGACTGTGTGAAAGAAGTGGGTGGATAGTCATGATTCCAAATAGACACCTTTAATATATAGGGGATCTCTCACCTCCCACTTTCTAATGCTCCTCTCTTTTAGAAGTAGATTAGATAATAAGGACCTCTACTACATCACCCAACCCTATACATTGTCATGTTTTGCCCTACCAGAATTAACAACACCTTAGCTGGAACAAAATAAAATTCTAGGTTGGAAAATATGGAAACTAACACCCTATTATGGCCCACCTTCCAAATCCTTTGATAATTCTATATGAAAAACCCTATATATCTATGGCTACATCATTCAAAATGAATTTTTCATCCCTTGGATCTTTCCAATGGTTTAGCTAGTCCTATCCCTTTATCACATTATCATTCAGGTAGATATGCAAAAAAAATTCAAACCTCTAGATCTCCATCCAATGTAGTTCTGGAATGTTATAAAATGCATCAGAGACTTTGTTTTAGGTGGGATGCAAGCTTTAGATAGGATGCAACATCTAGGTGAAAGAGAGTAGGCCATGGGGTGTGCTCTAGTAGAGATGGTGGTCAGGATGTTGTGTGGTGCTTAGGAGGTGCCATAGAGTGGCCAAGTAGCATAGAAGAAACAACAAGCCTAAGTGATGATAAAGGTGGCTAGCGATTAAGTTTGAGCTAGCCTAGGAGTTTTTAATTCACAAATTCGATGCTAGAATCTGAAGCCCAAAGAGTGATACTCCAATAGATAATAAATATGTCCCTCTTATTATAAAATGTGAGATCTAACAAAGCTAGACATTTATCTAAGGAAAAAATAGTGTACTTTGAAGTTCAAATAAAATATAAGACCTTTAACACTAGATCCCATGCAAAAATTCACTCAAAAATCATAAGAGGAGTCATGGAGAGGTGGTGAAGTAGCGGTACTATAGGCTGGTGTCATAGTTGTGGTATAAAAACCAAAAAAACCCCAACAAAATAATAAGCCCAATCTAGCACTGAAAAAAAATCAACTTGATCAAAATAGATCATGAGCATTTCTCCACTAGGAAAACATCCACTGCCAATCAAATACCTAGATATAACTAAATAAGTTGAGAAATTAATGATAGATATATAATAATAATAAACCTACAAATTGAGTAATGGCTATTGGAGGGTGGATCTGGTACCATGAAAGAGTTATCAAAACTCTCCAGCCAACATCTCTCTAATCACACATTATCATAGCCATTGATGCTTCAACATAAACAAGAGGAAACTAATTGATAAAATAATTATTATACTCAAATTATATAAATAAAAAATCATGAATATTATAATGAGATCACTTGTTTATATAGGCAAGTAAAAATAGAATGCAAGCTAAACTAGTTGATGTGGGACTAAAGTCCACATAAGACAAACCTAGCAAGCATGAGTGAAAGATACTCTAACTAGTCTATGAGTTTGAATGAATTATTCATAAATGATAAGTGGAATTGAATGTATGTTTTAAATATATTGATTCACCCCCTCTTAGTGTTTGTTCTTCCAACACATCTTTTCTTGAGGTCATTGAGGACCATTCCACACTTGAATGTATTCACCTCTACCTATAGGCCATGCTCTCATCTCTATACCATCAATGCACCAAGAGTCTACAAGTTCTAGGTTCACTTTTTATTTGATGGGACTTTAGCTATTGAGTGTTTATAACAAGATTTTGACCGAGTTAAAGCACATTCTACCATCATCTTCTCTTGAGATGGTATCTTCCTCTCATGTTTAGATATTACCTTTAGGCCTAATAAATGAGAATGGAAATGTTAGTCTCACATATACCTGATGGTCTTCAAACAATAGATGAAATTGTCTGGAACAAAAATGTATTTTAGAGAAGTTAAGGTAAGGCTTCCCTTTAAACCAATTTATTCAAATCTTCACCTATAGGTTTGCTTGAAATGGTCATAAATGTGTTGATGAATTGAGAGCTCCACTTAAGTCCCTTTCATTGGCTCAATATTATTGTTGTTATCTTGATAATTTTCTCACAACTTTGAAACTCCAAACTTCATCAATACTTAGACCTCTTTGGCATCCTTACTTATGTTGGTCTCCATCTAAGCTTGACTATAGCAAAAGGGTTTCATTATTTGGAAACCTATTTCTCTTCATAGAGATGATGGAAACCTTTAATACATTATAGGACTTAAATATGGTGGATACCTATCACAAAACATAAAACGTGACTCTCCCAAAGATGATTAACACTTCCAATCCTTTATAACATACATATTTAATATACATTTTGCCTACAACAGACAATAAGGATATAGATCTGTGATGACTACAAACCAAGTTTTCTTTAAAGATCAATTAGGGATTAGATAACACATTACACTAAGGATTATATTCATCTAAAGTTGCTTTGCAAACTTAAAATTCATAACTTCACTTGTAACCTATCAAGACACTATTCTACAAATAATCACTGTGTTCACTTCCTATTACAATGAGTGATTATACTCATGCTTCCATGTTTTCATGTGCCAACTCATTGAATTAAATCATGAAATGAGTGTACATCCTCTACAATACCATATTCACTACTTGGTTTACTCAGATCAAAGCAAATAGAGAAGAGAACCAAAGCCATTAGGGATGTGTAGGTAGTTTAGAGTCACTAACATTCTTAGAGATGGTTCATGAAGCACAAAACACCATACTAGAAACTATTTACATATAAAGGAAGACCATAAAGTCTACTATCACCCACCAAGTTCACTCAGTTGAACTATTCTCCTCTTTTTTGTACTAAGTGTAAACTGGTTGACCTCTTTGACCTACCCAAGAGAGCGATAAGGGAGAGATCATTTTTTGCTATTTTTGGACCTATAAAAATTACCTGAGCATGGAAGTGAATTATGGAGATCTCAAGAAACCTCCATAAAGTGGTCATATGTGCTAGGTGGGTTAC
The DNA here is from genome assembly GCA_037957365.1 of Torreya grandis. Lineage (NCBI taxonomy): Eukaryota > Viridiplantae > Streptophyta > Pinopsida > Cupressales > Taxaceae > Torreya > Torreya grandis. The sequence continues at coordinate 439,497 of JARHVA010002284.1, read as the reverse complement.
ATCAATCTGTACAACAATTGAAACTGACTTTTTTATAGTGATCTTCCTATTTCCACATTGAACCTGCATCCCTTTAAGTTTTAAATGGTCCCCTAACACCTTTATAACATGTGGTACATTATATGTCCTCTTGAAACCTTTTTCCTTAGTGAAAACCATACATTTAATTTAGATGTGACCAAAAGGTGCATAATATATCATTAAGACAAATGACAAACATGCCAAAGGATTAAAATACATTATTTGACTCTCAAACCATGACTTAAGCTCATTTAGGACCTTGGAACATTTTCAAACCTATATGGACTCTATGACAAATTTGAATATGTAGGGGTTTTTGACCAAATTTGACTTGGGGTCAAATTTAGTCAACATTTTGGTGATTTCCTAGGGATAACATGCCTTCTATGCTAAGGACCAATTACCTTCTCCTATCCTTTAGAAATGGAGTCACCTATACACTAATCTTTACATTGGTAATCCTTTAAAAGGATATAGAACCACACCACACACAACAAGGAAACAAACACACAAAGACAATAAAGAAAACACACTTATGCTCTCATGAACACTTAAGGAAAACACACACCAACTCAAAGGAAACACACACCTACTTAATATGTACAATAAATCAAGACACTTGAGGTGAATAACCACTCATCATTGCTTAAATGAGGGTCCAAGACAATGATTCTTGCATCATTGCTTATCCAAGAAAATAATCCATTATATGAGGCATATTTATCAATGAACACTTGCTTGTGAAGAGAGTCAAGTGACTTACCATGATTAGATCTTCTATTGGCTGCAAGTGTGTCACTTGGAGCTCTCAAGAACATTACATCTAGCCCTCCAAGAAACTTCTTTGAGCTGAAAGTTTTTTTAAACTTTGACATTTTCATTTGATAGTCTTCAATTTAATAATTAAGAGTCATCAAATATTTCCCAACTTCAAATGCATTTAGTACATGATATGTATTCTATTGGGAGTCATCAAGACTATCTTCAAATATACCGAACACTTCCTAGTTTACCATAGTTGTTTCTTATGTAGCTGAGACCTCAAACTTCTCCTTGTGCTCATTTAGTGCATGATTAACCTTATCATCAGGTCTGTACTCTTTTTGAATAGTTGTAGGCCTGCTCCATTCCTCAAATTATTGAACTATGGCATTGAACTATTTACATATATAATCTACCTCCTCTTGAGGTTCATGCTCATGAATATTTTCTTCTTTGGTAATTATAATTGACTACTCACTATGATTTTCATGTTTTGACATAGTTGGGATACTCACATCATCACCCATGTGTACAAGATAGTTTCCCCATGCAACTTGCTCTAGACCATTTTTAGGATCTACCTCAAGGACTCCATCATAATCTTCATGAAGGTATAATTACCAAGTACTGTCTCTTCAAATCTACCTTGCTCAGTTCCCCACTCATGAAGATATAAATTAGATATGTCATCAAGAAGAGTTAGATGTTATTGATCACTAGGGTGATCATTTTACTCAAGAATATTACAATTCATGTTAAAAGTATAAGGCATGTATGGCTCAACATGAAATATATAAAGAGGTTCTAATTTGATTGTCACTTTTACACCATATCTAGTCTTAAATCCCATATAGAACTAGTCTAAAGTTAGATAACCTTTAATTTTAGTAGTGAAATTTCTTGACAAACAAAGTGCAAAATGAGGAGGCACATCTACCACCACAACATCTATATAAATGGTAAAGTTAGGATAAGCATGAATAACTAGTTGCAAACATTTGATTATGCCAATGGTCTTATAATTTGACCCATCCAATTATAACACTCCTTTGTCATGAGGCTCATAATTTAAGTTTAATTTATTATCTACTTACTTGGGCATGACACAAGTACTAGATCCACTATTAATAAGATAATTATATATCAAAGAATCTCCAATAATGATATATAGATATAATGGAGGTGGTCTGTCTACCTTTTCAAATTTATTTGACTATCTTTCACTAGGTTTCATGGTGTTTATCAAGGCTACTTCTTTCCCACTAGGTTTCTTGGTTTTCAAATTGATCTTGGATAGCTCCTCCTGAAATAGGTCTACTTGTATAGTTATTGTCAATGTATCCCATATTGATACAATCATATTAGACCTCTTCATTTTGTCTATAATGTTAGTGAAAGGACCACTAACTTTTGCTTATCCACTAGGAGGACTAGTACTGATTACACCTTGAGAATTATAAGGTATGAAAACAATTCTAATTATTTTTATCTCTTTGACATACTTGTGTACTTTGAAATGTATTAGACATACCTACCCTTATGTTTATTTGAACATTTATTGAAGAACCATTATCATCCCCTTGAACCTCTTCAACTGCCTTTCTCTTGATCCTTGTGTTGAAAGCTATAGAACTTGCATCTATGCTTGAATGCCCTTGATAATTGAATGCACATGAGTCATCTTGTTTATAATTGACTAATGTATACCCCACTTGAGAACTCTTCCCATTGTTTCCTTCTCCCTTTGGGACTTCATCTTGAATTATACCAAACTTTCTATAAAGGCTTGATTAAAGGACTCATTAACATATGTAGATAGATCATGATGTTGATCCCATGAAATTTGACTATCCTAATCTTGGGTAAGGTTATTTTCATTAGGTACTAATGCATTTGAAGTAATAGGAGCACTGGGATTGTATCTATTATAAGACTTAGTTTGAACTAGCTATCCTTGATTTTGAGTATGACCTTGGAAAGGTGGCCTATTACCTTGATAGTTAGGGAAGGACAAATTAGGTTGATAGTGGATTTGGAAAGACATTACTTTTTGTCTTTGGATAATCCTCTTTAGACCTATGATCTCTTTCTCTATAGCTCCCATCTTGTCTCCCTCATTAGACTTACTTGGTTGACTAAGGGAAATAGGCTTGTGTTTAGGTGTAGGGATAGGAGTAACAATAGGTGCAGGGGATTTAAAAATTATGAAATAAAGGCATGGTAGGTATTGGGTCAATATTCCCATCTTGAATCAAATAATTCTCTACCCTAATGACCACTTCATAGGCATTAGGTAGAGTGTTACCTCCCATAGATTGTATCATAATTGAAATGTCACTATCAAAAGCTTTAAGATAGTAAAGGAAATCATGGTGAGATATTGGTCTCACCAAGATTGGTATTCTATCCCATGTATTATAAAATCTTGTGTTAAAGTCTTAAATGACTTCTTGAGGTGTTCTCCTTATACTAGTCAACTACTCAATTAGTGACAACTTCTCATTCTTATCCTCAAATCTTCTCCTCAATGCATCTCCTAACTCATCCCATGTGGTGATTGATTCAAGTGCCAATGTACCATACAAATCAAGAGATTTACCCTTGAAAGAGACATATAATAACTGAATGGTTATGTTCTCCTCAATGATGTGATGGATATTGCATAAGTTAGGAATGTTTTGTATATGCTCAATAGGTGTGATGGTAGTCTCACTAATGTATGATGGGACACTTTTGAGGGTAGATATGGGGATATAATAATAATGGGAAAGTCTTAGAGGAATATATATATATATATATATATATATATATATTTAAGTCAATAAAAAGAAAGTTTATTACCATGGCGGCCTTAGGACTTTGCAATGATGGGGGAATCAAGAACTTTATTATGGGATTGTAATATAGGGGCATCTTATAAAGACCCCAAAATTTATTCAACTTTGTCTTAGAATCATATATGAGATTTATTATAGGTGTTATAGGTCATTATTTATCCATAGGTAAAGTCTAAGTTGTCTCAAAGTGCATAGAATTTGAATTATTCATTTTCCTGCCAAAAGCATTATTTGAAAATTTGAATCTTAATGAGCTTTTGTAAGGACCCTTATGTGCTTGTAAAAGTGGTGAGATGTAAAACAAAATTATGAAAGGGATTTTGATACTTTATAAGGTTAATCAAATGTCATGAGTCTTAGATCATGGTTCCATATAGGTCCTCTTATGTAAAATCATGAAAATGCAATGTAAGAAAGAGACCATTACGTGGAAAAAGGGATTCAAGAAGTAGTTATGTACTTTAATGAAGTTGATAGGAGTCTTGGAGTCAATTTTTTGTTAGTTAGATGATTATTACATTGACATATAGTAATGGATAATGTATTTGATAATATTAGTATGAAGATATGAGGATGTTTTTGTAAAACTTTATTGTATGAATGAAAATATAGACCCTATTCAGGTCTTGGCTTAAGTGGTTGACTATATGTGTTTTGGTAAAAAATGAATAAGATTTGAATTTATTTCCAAGGTGAGTTTAAAGAGTAATATATATTTTTTCAATTGAATTATTTGAAGTAATAATGTTCATAGTAATTGGTATTCAGACTTGGTCATAAAGAGACCCTTGTCCAAGAAATTGTAAAATAGACCCTATGTAATTAACTTGTTTGTAGATTGTGTTTTTAGAATGGAAAAATAAATGAATATGTTTAATTATATTAAAAATTATTTAAGGATATTAAAAAGTTATATTATATTAAATATTTCAATGAAATGTGTTTAAAGTATTTGATAATCAGGCACTACATGAACATACCCTATTGTGGAGTTATTCTATGTATGCTAAACTATATTGTGATTGTTATGAGACAACAAACATTGAATTTATATTGTCAAAGTGACTGAGGTAGTAATTTCATATTATATTGGATTAATGAATAAGGAGGAATACATATAAGCTCCAAGAATCATATTGGATAGGTAAAGAAACTCTATGTTTTTCAAGAACCCTATTAGGATCACATAGACTGTGTGTTTGATTCATACCAAAAATGATCTTCCATAAATTGACTCAAGTTATGGAGACTGAGGTAAGTCTTTTGAATTTTATTAAAGGTTTATATATTCTTGGATTTTCATAATACCTTAAGTTGTTATTCACAGAAAGATATAGGTATGTAAAGTGTCAAGACATTGACATAATCAAGTATGTTTTCAGGTAAAAAGGTGTAATAGTGGAATGGAAACATGAAAACTTAGGTTATAGATTGTGGATAAGGTCTAGAGAGACCTAAAAATCTTATTTTATTTCTTTAAAACTTGATTATAAATTTACAATCAATTTTAGTGTGCTATCAGACACCTATAGTCCACCATAACCTTGAACTAAGGTTTCAACAAAGAAATTCATTTTGTGGAGAAATGAACTAATAAAAATTTTAGATTTTTTTTATATACGTCTCAAAAACCCTAAATATATTTAACTATTTTTTAGATGAGTTGATACAGCTCCGTACCATTTTGGACACTTTGTAAGCAAACAGGGTTCAAAAGGTCTAATAAGGCCTAAGCAGAATGCTAAAAGGTTCTAAAAGGAGGCTCTAAAGGGTGATTTAAGTAATGAAAATGCATTGGGAGTTTAATCTCATTATAAGGTTCTTTAAACCAATGTTATAATCCAAGTTTGAGATCATTATTTTCTATACCATTTGAAATTGCTCAAAACATGGCTAGTAGGACTGTATAGAGAGTGGGCAAAATTATGTCAAGGAAGGAGTTGAGAGTTGAATAGTGTTGGAGAGTTGATGAAAGGATAGATAGGGTAATGAAACACCTGATAAAAAATATCAAATAATTTGAAATTACAAGAACCAAGGTGAGTTTGTAAACTATTGTATGAAGAATTAACCTAAGAGTCATTGTAAAGGGAAGTGGAGTTAGAAACAAGGTTTAAAGTGATCATTTGGTATATGATCTACATCATTTGGTATCAGAGATAGAAAAATATTATTTTGGATTTTGATAAGATTAATAATTTGTTTTGAAGTATAGTGCAAGATAGGTAATCAAGGATAGTGCTCCATGGAAAGAGCTAACAGGGATGATGATGATTTAGTCAAGTAGATGGTAGACTAGGTATCTCAGTTGATTTCTCTATTACTTGTGAGGATGGAGGCTATTGAGGATGTTATCAGAGGGAGAGATTAAATATAAAGATAATAAATATATGATAGGCAGAAAGGTTAGTTAGTACCTTTTTAAAGAAGGATGGAAGAGAGAGGAAATGGAGAGGTGGTTCAAGGGATACCACAAAATCATGTAGTAGTAGGTAAAAATGGCATGGAGAAGCACCATGAAAGATAAATTAGACCATTTATAGATGGTATAATGAGAATATATTAAGGTCTAATCAAGATTGGACCAAGATAGAGATTTCAAGGGCAATGTTGGAATTTTCATAGAGAAGCACATAGGGCAGCAGAGTGTCCAAAGAATATGAGCAGAAGTATGAAAAAATAGAGAGAATAAATGAGGAGAAAAAGCATGATAGGAATGAGTCATTACTCATGAGGAGATTTTTATTTTATTATAAGTAAGTCAAAGAACCAACCTAAAGGAGAAGTCTATTCAAGAGTAGATGCAATACAAGTGGTAAAGTTTGCAATTTAATTATTGATGGAGATAGTACTAATAACATTGTTTCTTTGGAGATGGTGCAAAAGTTGGGCTTAAAAGGATGCCACACCCACAACCATACAATATTGCATGGGTTCATAAGGGTCATTAGATACTTTAAGTGAACAAAGTTGGTTTGAGTTTTAGATAGGAAGGTATAAAAATAAAGTATTATGTGATATTTTGCCTTTAGATGTGTGTCATTTATTATTAGGGAGACCATGGTAGTTTGATAGACATGCCATATATGATGGTCAAGCAAACACATATACCATCAAGAAATGTGATAAAGTACATATAATACTCCCATTAAAGGGTAAATAAGATAGGAGAGATGAGAGAATCATGATAATGATGACAAGGTAGTATTAGAGTCAAGCAATGGAGAGTTTGGTTTTGATCAAAGCACCCGAGCAAGGAGAAGAAGTGAGTTGTTTTGACATGGTTAGTGTGCAACATTGTGAGTCCAAAAAATGGACACAAGGGAGTAGCACAAGGTTTTAAGTGAAATAAAATAGTTTTTCAAAAAAAAAATATATGACACCCAAGAGAGTGCTCAAATAAGAAGGTAATCAAGGAAAGCATGGCAGCCAAGTCCATGAGAGAGAAGGCAGCATAATAGAGTTTGAGATTGTAGTTGAAATGGAAAGGAAATAGTTTGGGATTAACACCAATCAAGTGAATAAGAAGCTAGAGATTGAAATGTTCAAGGTGAAACTTCCAAATTTTATGTGTAGTGAATTATTTTGTGAAGAAAATGTAGGTATGAAGTAAGAAACCAAAAAATTAGTTGTAGATGAACTTACATGTTTGAAAGAGAATGTTGAACAAGAAGAGGATGTTAAAGAGTTATGAAATATTAATTAGGCCCATGAACATGATGAATATGTAGGAATGACACATCAAGGATATGAGATAGGGAAGATGGGTATGAATCCCATGTATATGCAAGAGGTAGAGGGAAATCATAAAGATGTTGATGAACAACAAAAAATCGAGAGTGTACTCAAGTATGAAGCATGTACAGAACAAGAAGATGTTATTGAAGAATTTGAATGGGTAACATAAGGAGAATTGATGAAGGAGGAAGAGATCATTGAAGAAATTATTAAAAATAGAGATAAGGAGAAGAATCAATTTAAAGAGGAGGAATGATGGTATACACATGCACAACAAGAAGAGGAAAGTAGCAACTATGTTTTGTTTAACAACTATGTTTCATGTGTAGGTATGAAGATGAAGCAAAGAAGGACTAAATGTGGGGCCCAATCACATGTTCACCTATATGAGAGGAAATTATAAGTAAATAACTTCAATGAGGAAGTTTAATGCATTCAGGTAACAACATATACCAAGTGAAATATTCAACACCAGTGAAAAAGATTCTTCCAACTTGGTAGTATGATGTAGGGGCATCATATAAAGACCTAAAAAGTTGTTAAATTTTGTCTTATAATGGTTTATTAGTTGTCTTATAGGTGTTATATGTCATTAGTGGTCCATAGGTGAAGTCTGGGTTGTCTCAAAGTGCATATAATTTGAATTATTCATTTTCCCACCAAATGCATTATTTAAAAATTTGAATCTTAATGATCTTTTATAAGGACCCTTATGTGCTTATAAAAGTGGTAAGATGTTAAACACAATTGTGACAATGGTTTTTATACTTTATAAGGTTCATAAAATGTCATGAGTCTTATATCATGGTTCTATATAGGTCTTCTTTTGTAAAATCATGAAAATATAATGTAAGAAAGAAACCTCTACGTGGAAAAAGGGATTCAAGAAGTAGTTATGCACTTTATTGAAGTTGATAAGAGTCTTGGAGTTAGTTTTTTGTTAGTTATATGATGATTCCATTTGAATAGAAGAATTGAGAATGTATTTTATAATATTGGTATGAAGATATGAGGATGTTTTTGTAAAACTCTACTATATGAATGAAGATACAAACCCTGTTAAGGTCTTGGCTTAAGTGGTTGACTGTATGTGTTTTGGTAACAAATGAATAAGATTATAATTTATTTCCTAGGTGAGTTTAAAAAATAATATATGTTTTTTAAAGTGAATTATTCAAATTAATAGTGTTCACAATAATTAGTATTCAAACTTGGTCATAAAGAGAACCCTGTCCAAGAAATTATAAAATAGACCCTATGTGATTAGCTTATTTGCAGACTATGTTTTCAGAATGGAAAAATAAATTAATATGGTTAATTTTATTAAAAATTATTGAAGTATATTATAAATTTATGTGAGATAAAATGTTTCAATGAAATATGTTTAAATTATTTGGTACTCAAGCACTACATGAACATACCCCGTTGTGGAGTTATTCTATGTATGTAAAACTATATTGTGATTGTTATGAGATAATAGACATTGAATAAATATTTTTAAAGCGAATAAGGTATTAATTTTATATGATATTGTATTAATTAATAAATAATAATCCATATCATCTCTAAGAATCATACTAGATAGGTAAAAAGACTCTTTATGTTTTTTAAGAACCCTGTTAGGATCACACAGATGGTGTGTTTGATTCATATAGGAAATGATATTCCATCAATTGAATTGAGTTATGGATATTGAGGTAAGTATTTTAAATGTCATTAAATTTTTATATATTCTTGGATTAGCATATTACCTTAATTTATTCATAGAAATATATAGGCTTGTAAAGTGTCAAAACATTGACACAGTCAAGTATGTTTTGAGGTAAAAAGGTGTAACAGTGGAATGGAAACATGAACCCTTAGGTTGAAAAGTGTGGATAAGGTTTGGAAAGACCTAAAAATAATTTTTTAGTTCTTTAAAACTCTATCAAATTTTCACAATTGATTTTAGTGTGCTCTTGGGCACTTACAGTCCACCATAACCTTGAAAAGTGTGGATAAGGTTTGGAAAGACCTAAAAATAATTTTTAGTTCTTTAAAACTTGATCAAATTTACACAATTGATTTTAGTGTGCTTTTGGAGAAACGAATTGATAAAAAATACTAAAAGTTTGTAATTAGCTAGGTATCATTAAACCTAAAGATATTTAGTTGGTTTTGAGATGAGTAGATATGTATCCACACCATTTTAGATGCTTTGTAAGTAGACAAGGTTCAAAAGGTCTAATTAGGCCTAAGTAGACTTCTAAATTTTTTTAGGAGGCTCTAAAGGGTAAGTTAAGTCATGAAAAGTCATTGAGAGGTCAAAATAATTATAGGGTTCTTTAAACCAATGTTAGAATCCAATTTTGAGATCTTTATTTTCTATACCATTTGAAATTGCTCAAAATAGGGATAGTAGGATTGTATAGAGAGTGGAAAAAATTGTGTCAAGGAAGGAGTTGAGAGTTGAATAATGTTAGAGAGTTTATGAAAGGATAGAGAGGGTAATGAAACCCATGATAAGTAAGATCAAAGAATTTTAAATTAAAATACCCAAGGTGAATTTCTAAACTATTATATGAAGAATCAACCTAAGAGTCATTGTCAAGGGAAGTGGAGTTAGAAACAAGGCTTAGAGTGATCATTTGGTATACATTATATATTAGCTTGTGAGCAAGGTAGGAATTATTTGGGTAAGGATGGGTGTTTTCAAATCTGCTTGTTTTGTATCAAAAATGAAAAATATATTGAAACTCAAAGGGAATGACTTTGGTGAGAGACCTTGTGTTTACCTTAGGCATGAAAGAGTGCACTAGTTTGCAATAAATATTGAAATTTTGGAGTCACCAAATACTATAGGAAGCAGACTATTATATCTCCTTATTTTCAAATCCAACATCTACCTTGAACAACCTTCTTGGACTTCATGTCCCACCAAGTGTGTCAAAACTATTATATCCTAAATTTTCACCCTAGATAAGTTAAGGAAACCTTATTAAATTTGAGATAACATAGAACTATCTCTCCTCATAGAAAAGCTACTACAAGAGATAAATCTCTAGGTTTGAAAGGTATAACTCCCTTGATCTATATTTAAGATAAAATAATACACTAGGATAATAACTATTAGGGGTGAAAAGGGAAGAAGGAAACATAAATAAACCTAAAATAATTAAGGCGATACACCAAAGATAAGTCTACATAACACACTTGCATCTACACTAAGAAAGAAGACTACTAAAATTGACCTCAACTCTATGTCCTTATAGCATAAGTGTTTATCATAGAGGTATATTGCTATGCATATCTAAAGATGGGTGAAAATAAGGTCTGATACTAGACACTACTAGTCCCTCTCATACTTCAAGGCACTCTTAACAAACACATACACCATATGAAACCTGTTAGAAAAGATATCACTCACAAAAAACATGCAAGAGCAAAATATAAGAAAGGAGAACATATTCATCACTTGTCAACCACATAAACAACTTGAAATACTCAAGAAAGAGATTTTATAGACTAAATAAACTTCATAAAACTTTATTCAAATGTAAATGAGGTGTCAAAACTAGTAGGGCTTTGCCATACCAATTGTGGATCCATTACAAAGCCAAAAAGGCCAAGTTTCAAACTTTGGAAAACATTTACAATGCCATATAATGAAGTGGTGAAGATGATATGATGGTATTCTTGGAAAAGTGTCCATCTGAAGCATGACATATTCCTCAAGTTGGTGTAGAGACTCTTCATGTTCTTCCTTGAAACTTCCTTCATGATGATGAGTAATCCATCTATATTGAAATATATTAGAATTCTTTAAAACATATGATATATATTTATAAGGTGTAAATATGATTTGGGAAAATCATTTATGCCTTCAATTGATAGCTTTCCTTTTTACACTTGTTCACTTGATTACAACTAGTCACTAGCCTTCTAGGTTTGTCTTCACACTTGTCACTTAAGTGGATTTTATTTGTTCAATAAGATGCATTATAGAGGTGTTAGACACTTTTTAAGACCTTTGTCCTCAAGAAGGATTCTCACTTCTAATATTTGATAGTCACTTTGCCTTCTCACTATCATATTTCAGACTACCTACAATGAATGGTCTAGTATAATGGTTTCCATGCACAACCACGGTGAGATTTGAGTATGAAGAGTTATATTAAGTCTCTACACACATTCCATATTTAATTTCATCTATCCATTCCTTTCTACACCTATGAAACACATAAAAAACCTACAAAAAACACTGAATTAACTTATCTATATAAGTGAAGGTATAAAAAAAGTGGATGTTGAGGAGACTAATAGAGAGATAATCATGTCCAAGTCATTTTATATTCCATTTTAACACTTTGGATTCATATCCATTCATTTATTCTCCATAAAGTTCAAATGTGGGTTTTAAGTTATCTATCTTATTACAAATGATTCATAAAATATATATGATTATCATAAAAAAATTCCACTAAGATAAAGATAAGTACCCCCATAAAATATACACAACTCATTGAGGTATCATGCACACTGTCTATATAGATTTGATTGAAAGAAAATGCCTCCTTGACTAGTTACCTACATTCTAGATAGTCCTGAGATAGGTTTAGGCAAAAATGATAAATTTTGTGATGCTATATGTAAATTTATGTATCCAATAAATCCTCAATTCTCCCCTAAATGTTCTCAAATTTATTATAAGGATATCATGGTCATATTAATGGAGTTACGCAACTGAGTGTTCATGTCTAATTTTAGGCCTAATAGGCCTAGACTACGCTTTTGTACATATGACCACCACTCAATGGTTTCAAAGGATATGGATGTTACTAATTTTTTTTTAATTAAATTAAAATTTATAAATCACCCTACATCATTTATGACTCCCCCTTTCATTCTTTCTTCACTCACATACTATGTCTGTAGGTTATCTTACTCATGGAGTGCCCTCTGTTTGAGATAAAATAGAGGACACCTATCCTAATAGTATGGGAAAAAAGACCATTGAGGTATATTTTATGTCATTATTTCCTTATTTAAAAATTTTCAAAGATATATGATTCCTATAGAGCCTTCAACATCAGACTATCTCAAGACTAGCTTTCTATGTCTATGTACTATTTGCAGAGTTTTAGTAGACTAAGTTTAAGGTTCATACCTAGTCTTGGATCAATCTATGTTATGTGTCCTTTGTATAATAAACACATTGAAGTTATATCATCACTATGATTATGTATTCAACATATTTATCCACCTTATACCTCTTCCAACCTTCCAAATTAGCTTTTTCCATTAGTTTGAACTAGTCCACAAACGCTTTTGACTATGTCACCTGTAGGGGGAAATTAGGGAGGTCAATGGACTCCTGTATGTTATGATACATTTTTTAATCACTATGTTTATACTTTTATATTCTCTTTAATTCACTAGTATCATCTCATTCTATACCTCTATTCATCAACTAGCTAGCATCTTTCATTACTTGGCTAGTCTATAGTATGAGAGTCCAAACTATAAGTTTACATCTTAGGGAATATGGAATTCTTGTATGTGGTTATTTATGAATTAAAATTATGTTTTCACACCCCCATATTCTATTTAGGTTACTAATAACCATTCCATACTTGAATGTATTCACCTCTTCCTATAGGCCATGTTCTCATCTCTATACCATCAATGCACTAGGAGTTTGCAAGTTATAGGTTCACTTTTGATCTAATGGGACTTTAGCTACTGAGTGTTTCTAACAAGAATTTTATTGAGTTAAAACACATTACACTATCATCAAATGGATCCCTTCTCTCATGTTCATATATTACCTTTAGTCCTAAGTAATGAGAATGAAAACATTAGTCACAAATACCTCACGGTGTTCAACCAATAGATGACACTATTTGGAACAAAAATGTATTTCAAAGAAGTTAAGGTAAGGCTTCCCTTTAAGCCACTTTATTTAACTCTACACCTATAGATTTGATTGAAATGGTCATAAATGTGTTGATTACTTGATAACTCTATTCAAGTCCCTTTAAATGGATCAGTCTTATTGTTTTTATCTTTATAATCTTCTCAAAACTTTAAAACTCCAAACTTCATCAATATTTATACCTATATGGCATCCTTACTACTATTAGTCTCCATCTAAGCTTGACTGTAGAAAAAAGGTTTCATTATTTGGAAAACTAATTCTCTTCTTGGAGATGATGGAAAAATTTAATACATTATAGGACTTAAATATGGTGGATACCTATCACAAATAATACAACCTAACTCTCCCAAAGATGATTGACACCTCCAATCCTCTATGACATACATATTTAATATACATTCTATCTATAGTAGATAATAAATATATAAATCTATGATGAATTCAAACTAGGTTTACTTGTAAGATCAACTAGGGATTATAGAACAAATTATAATAAGGATTATTTTATTCTTAGGTTGCTTTACAAATCTCAAATTCACACCTTCACCTACAACTTATCAAGAAACTATTTTGCAAACAATTATTATGTTCACTTCCCAATACAAGGAGTGATTTTACTCATCCTTCCATGTTTTCATATGATAACCAATTGAATTCAATCATTAAATGAGTGAAAATCCTATACAAGACCATATGCATTGATTGGTTTACTCATATCAAAGTAAATAGTGAATAAAACTGAAGCCATTAGAGTTGTGTAGATAGTTTAGAGTCACTAACATTCTTAGTGATGATTCATGAATCATAGACCACCAAACTAGAAACTATTTACATGGAAAGGAAGGCCATAGAGTCTATTATCACCCACCAAGTGCACTCTCTTGAAATATGCTTCTCCTATTCATACCAAGTGTAAATTGATTGACCTCTTTGACCTACACCAGAGAGTGATAAGGGAGAGAGGTCAGTTTTTGTCATTTTTAGACATATCAAATCTACCTACTAATGGAAGTTAATTATGGATATCTCAAGAGACCTCCCTAAAGTGGTCACACATGTCAAGTGGGTTACATCATTACGTACAATATTGAAACTAACTTTTTTGTAGTGATCTTCTTATTTCCACATTAAACTTGCATCCTTTTCAGTTTTAAACTATCCCTTGACACTTTTGTGACATGTGGTAAATTATATGTCTTCTTGAGACATTTTTCCTTAGTGAAAACCATACATTTCATTTAGATGTGACCAAAAGGTGACATAATATATCATTAGGACAAATTAAAAACATGTCAAAGGATTAAAATACATTATTTAACTCTAAAATCATGATTTAAGCTCATTTAAGACCTTAGAACATTTTAAAACCTATAGGGACCCTATGAAAATTTTGAATATGTAGGGGTGTTTGAACAAATTTGACCTAGGGTCAAATTTAGTCAAAATTACCAATGAATTGTTATACCTTTGAAAGAAGAGGCAAGTAGTCTAACTATGACATTGTCCTCAGTGACATGGTGTATCAGAGCAAATATTCACAATATCCTAAATATGATCCAAATGGGAGGTTGTATTCTCACCCATGAAATAGGATAAAATTTTGAGTGTCACGACTCAAATATCATCATATTGGGTAAGAATTAACATGCTACCTCTATTGAAAGGCACAAATAGATGGTTTATCTACACAACTATGAATGGGCTAGGGAATAATCTTCCTTTAGGTGTAGGGAACCTCTCAAATGTGGGGGGCGGGGGTAGAATAAGCTCTAAGGGATGATTATCTTGAACCACTCTCTCTTGATAGGGATGAGGATACCCTTACCCTTATCCTTATAAAAGGCATGGAAAGCTCAGTGAAATGGAAATTAATACCCCTTTGATATGATCTCATTTTTCTTAGCATATAGATGAAGCATTGATATATATAAACCAAAAATGCTTGGAGTCTCCAAGTGCTTAGATTGAGGGTTTGATATACTATTGATTAAGTAATAACACTAAATATGCCAAAAATTATTATCATTAGAAACATGCACCAATGATTATTTAGCTCTTATGTGTGCTTGATGCTCATCACTTTCATATCCAGTGAATTTGAATCATACAATAAATAGTGATGTTTTATCTCATTAAAATAATTAAATTATCCCTCAAGGTGTGGGACTCTTTCGCTCCTTGGGTCAAACCTCCAGAGTAGGCTAACTTCCTTTTATTCTAAATGCACCTGGTTTAGGACCAACATGTAAATATATAAATAGAAAAAGAAATATAAAGTTAATAGTAAACCTAAGCTTGACAAAGGGTAAAAGGGAGGGAAAAGGTAAGAGTTTGTTTGGAAGTAAAGGTGATGCACCAAGCATAGATCAAACACTTCCACTGCCTTGATGAACACACTAAAAATCACTTAAAATGAGACAATATCACATAGACTTTACCGAAGATACTCCATATGCATAATTATTTCATATGGAGGCGTAATAACACAATGAAACACTGAGAGGGATGAGATTATACACAATAAAAGCCTATACAAACCTGAGTATGCATAAAATATGACCTGTAAATGAGTTCTCAATTCTAAAAAGAGGTGATAGGGATGGACAACAATGAAAGGGACAAAATTCATCCATAGACAAAGATCAACAAACATAAATCACACATAAGATGCAATAAGAATGAAGGGAGGTAAACTTAATTCCCATTAAAGTACAAGTTTCAACCAATATATGTGTTCTTGGAGGGAATATTTTGATAGGATGAGGTTGCCTAAAAAAAGTTGACCCTTTACAATGAAAATATCTAAGATTTTATAGATCTAACATGCCTTTGTAAAATAAATACCCACTTGAGGGAAGATAGGAGATTTGAATTCAAGGGTGGCACTCAGGGCTCAAAGTTGATTAGGAAGATTGAATTACCACATAATAGTTACTACATACCATACTCATTAAACTCAGATTGATAATCTGATTCTAGAAGTGGTTAGAAGAATATCTGTGGATCCTCATGTGTACCTAAAATTAGTAGGTATCAAGGTTGATAGATGAGGTATGTGGACATATTTTTCCACTTGACAATGACTTTAAAATTTAACCACCTTGACATATCCTCATCCATCACTCAACTACCTAACTACCCCCATACTTTACCTACCACTTGTTAATCACTTGAATTTTCTTGTTGATGTGAGAGTTGCGTAGGATAGTCAAATCATTTCATGTCATTCTAATCATATGATGGATATATTTACCTTGTTATCTTGGTAATTGTTGTACACTTTAATATAGTTTAATCTTGTGTAGGATACGCATTGAGAGTTTACATGGAGGGAGTCACATGCCTACTCAGCACATTTCTCTATGTAAGTTTGCTTTCCCATTTTGGAGCTTTAGTAATTTGCATAGAAGGTAGTGCATAGATTAAGTCATAGCCTATGAATGATGGGATCTCAGGTACTAATTTCTATGATCAAGTATGGGACTATTTTCATAGAGTGTACAACTCAATTTTTTACATAAGCACAACCTGAGTGCTTGGATAGGGCACATATCATTGTTGACTATTGTCTTTAGCCTATGATAAGAATTAACTATACTTAAGTTTTCTTTAAAAAAAAATTACTATGCATCATAGAGGCTTCTTTCATAGTGTCAAGTAAATTCTATATAGCCAAGGTGACCTAGAGGGTCAACAATGCATCTAGACACCTAAAATTTTCAAGTTTAGAGGCCAATGGAGGATGAAAAAAGGCCTTTCTTGCATTTATTTACCCATCCATATATGTCTATGAAGATGATTTTTCAATTACATGAGTCAAAATTTTCATGTTATACTGACCAACCTTTTCTCTCTAAAGCAAAATTTTACTATGAGAGAAAACCTGTCTTGTTCCTAGATCATCGAGATCATAAACAAATTTTTTGAAGGATACTCAAAGGACTCCTTATTTAAATTGTATGAGTTTATGGTTCATCTCTACTCCTCACAATTTTTCTACAATGACTGCACAAAGTTCATTCAATTTTTCCTTTTAAGGGTGACAACATTATCTTCAGGGATGCATTCAACCACCTATAAGTTTTTATTACAAGGGTTAAAAGATCATGGACAAGGGGACCAATGGAATAGAAACCTCTAGGATTTATTAGAGGACATTGGTGTGGAAATATAGGAGCGTATAGTTTCTATATGTGGTTTTAAATTATGTTCCAAAGTTCTTTGGTTTTCAAGATACATGTCACAAAAAATGTTACAAATAACTTCTTAAGTTGATCTAAGTATGCTATAAATGTGTTTTTTTATAGATATAGTTTTTAATTAATAATAGTGAAAGCTAAACATTATTTATTTGTTCATTGGCACAACTATGCTATGAAATCTTCTTTGTCTATGCATAATTATAAGAAGGATAATGTACAATAACAAAAACAAAAAATAATAATAACATATAAAAATTAATTTTTTTAATACGAAGTATAATAGTGTATGATTCATGTAGACATGTCAGATAGTATGTATGTGTATCCAAATTATACTATAATGACATATAAATGGGTTGTATTGTAATACTATCTAGACCATACAAATAGACAAAATGAGCCATATATGCATATAAAGTGGGCCATATAAGGATAAAAATTGGACCATATAAGCATACAAAAGTGTTTATATCGATATACAAAATTATTGTACCTAAAACTACCCATTTCAGTATAGCTAACTCTCTTGATTATCAATGACTCTAGATAAATTGTGCCTCATCAACATAGATGTAGAACATGGGGTGCTATATGTATCATTATGGGGAGAGACTTTCCTATCAGATTATGAAGGATCAAATGTCATACAAAACCTTAGAAGATTGCTGTGGATATAAAACATAAAAATTATAAAATATTACATTAAAATGATGTACGGGAAATGATAGAGTTTCCAAGAACAAAATTTTACAATAAGGTGATTCTAGACTCATTTCATACCACCGAAAGGGTTGCCTATAGCTAAGTGATATTGAATATATCAGTTTTGTTGAAACCTCTAGAGCATATATATAGTGTTAGATATATGTCATATAAATGTTAATATGACATAGAGTATCATTACTTGAAGCTAAAAAATAAAATTTTACTATGTTATCATTATTGGTAGGATTCTCTATCAACTAAGAAACTATACTATAGGAGCCATAGAGATGATTGTGAACTAAGAATTTGACTCAAGAGAGGTGATTGGTATTGTGTTAGTCCCAAAATGATTTTTTTTTAATAAAAACACACTAACTAGCATACATTTCTAGGCCTAAACACTAGGGAGAACTTAGTTAAAAAATATGAATAAAACACACAACTAAAATGCAAAATAAACCTTCTTTTACCTTCCTTGGATGCTTCAAATGCTTGTTTTAGTGGCTTTCTTGGCTTGTGCTCATGAAGACTTCATCAAAGGAGGCTTGGCTATCTCCTCTTCTCCTTGGCACCTTGTGGCTTTAGCTTGGCTTAGCTCAATATTTTGGCATCATAACTTTGGCATGTGAAAGCTCTTGGAATCAATTTGACATGGTAACTTTGCACAAATTAAGCTTTAAAAGGATGTTCATGGCCTCTCTATTTATAGATTTTGAAAATGGCTAGAATCAACCTGAACCGTCCATCTCAAGATTGAGATATGTGGCTAAGGATTAATCCAATTATGCAATTAAAATTGATAAATAAGCTCATAAATATTTTGGATAAATGAGAAATTAAGAGGCATGGAGGGAATTGATGAGGCGTGGGAGGCATGAATCCTTATATTTATGGCATATATGGCATAGGGATGTCTTCCCAAGAAATGAGGTCACCTAATGATGCATATATTCAATATTCATTTCTAAAAATAAGTATTCAACATGTATCCATGGAATTCTTAATTAGGCTCTAATTTGGTTTAATTATCTCTTAAGCATGATTAAGCACTTTGTGCACAAATTAATCAAATTGATCAGAATGCCTTGTTATTGGTCCAAAATTCAACTAGATTGGAATTGGAAGTTAATGTCAGATGTGTTAGAACCATATTCCCATTTAGGATGTTTCCACCACAAAATAACAAAGACACACATCCCATACAATAAATTTGATAGAAAAGAGCAATCTAGAGCACCTAGGTGCAAAATTGGCATTTTGATTTGAAGTGATCTAATCAAAGTTAGTTGGCCCATAAATTGCATTACCCTATTTAGGGATACCCTATCTAAAATTGGCACTTGAATATGTCAGTTTCACATCATTTAGCATGTTTTAGTTTTTTTAGGCCAAATTGTTCACTTTAGATGGAAATTGGTCAAAACCCTAATTGGAGGTTATTAGTGGCCAAATTTGGGTGTCTACAATGATTATATTACCATAGTAACATAACACTCATCCATGCCAACAAAATAGAGGATTCGACTGACTATATCTATGGTAAAAAAAGAAGGATTTATAGAGACAAAGGATGACCTGATTAGATAAAGGACATGTCTCACACAAACATGACTATTGATTTTTGTTGTTTTGGCTCAGTATTTATACCATAACATATTGTAATAGAGATATAGGTAGAGAAGAGTATAGAAGAATAAATATAGATTATACATAGGTTATAAAATAAAATAACCTGTGTATTTTTGGTATATAATAGAGAGCATATAAACATTTATATTCAATGGTTATATATATATATATATATATATATATATATATATATATATATATATATATATATATATATATATAACCATTGAATATAAATGTTTATATGCTCTCTATTATATACCAAAAATACACAGGTTATTTTATTTTATAACCTATGTATAATCTATATTTATTCTTCTATACTCTTCTCTACCTATATATATAATAAAAGAGTTAAGAGTATGAAATATTATGTTTTGTGTATTGTGTATGCATTACTATAAATATAGGCACTAATTTTTAAAATAAAATACTAAGAATCTAACCAATACTAACCCTTGCAATATATTAGTTTCACTAAAGTTAAACTACTTAACATAAAACCATCTACAACTAACCACTTCAGATTTTAAGTCAACATTTGGTGGTGCCATATGGACTTTAGTAAACTAATGTCCAAGGGGAAGTATCATTTGGAATTTTGGAATAATGTGTTAACAAAAATATAAGAGTGGTGTAATAAATATTAAAAAATGTTTTTCACATAAAAGTTAAAATAGTAAAGGAATATTACTGAAAGTTAAGATAACATTCTTTCAACCAAAAGAATAATTTTGGGTTACTTTTACACAACTATTGTGGCCTTGGATACTATGAATATGCAAACATATGGAAGGGTACTAAATTCATATTAAAATATCTATTCATTAGATTGCATAAAATCTTGATCCCCTCCTATATCTTGATACATCATTAACTTGGGTTTATTGATCACTTGTTCAAGATAGTTCTTGATTTATTCATCATAGTTTGGGCTATACAAGGTTGGACAAGTTTCAATGGTAATAAATTTGAGTTTTTTGAAGGTGCAAGGCAAAAAAATTTGAATAAATTTCCACTCCTCATCTTCAAGCTATTTATGGAACGAGGGTTAGTTTAAGAAAGTAAACAATTGATTTAGGGCCAGACACCTAAGGGATGACATGTGAAAAGAAGGGAGATCCTCAAAATATTTGACTACTCAAAATATCTAGTCTAAATGGTTGAGGAGGGTTAAAGAAGTGGCTATGAAACTATCACATAAAAATGATTTAATTAAGAGGACAAGAGATAGTATTAAGAGCATGGATAAAATATAGTTAATAAAATGGTGAATGAGGAGATTAAGAATCATATGGATAATGAGAGATTTCAATAAAAAATTAGGAAATAAATACATAAAAAGGAAAGAGAGTAAATAATTATAAGAAGAAATAACACAATAGAGAAACATGATCTGTCCTCGATCAGTGAAAGTCCAAATATTGAAATTATGGATATTACACCTCCACCAAAAATAGATGAGTTAGTATTTACATTGTATGGAGGCACAAATGAAACAAGTGAAAAAATTAGAATAGAATAAATGTTATATCATACACCATTTAAAGTGATGAATGATATGAGATAGGGATTACTAGCGTTAACTACACTATTTGTAACACCCAAAATATTCCAAACCATGGGTACAGAAGACCAACTAATTGTGAGTAGTTTGGCCCATAATGGATGAGGTGTAGAAGGTAACATAGGAAGAAGTGATGAAAATATAATTAAGATAGGAGATGTTAATTAAAAAATTGAATCAAGGGAAGAGATATTATCCATAAAAATTATCCTAACAATAAGTGATAAGTAGGAGAGTTTTATAGATAACATAGAAGAATCACGAGAAAAAAATAAAGATGATAACCCATAGGACAAGGGTGATTAAAATATAAGTATTAGTAGTAATAATAAACTAATACCATATAAATATAAGGAAGAAGATAAATTTATAATAAGATGATTAGTTAGTGAAAAAATGGGACAAGAAGTCCAATTAGTGATAAAAGATGAAGATGAAGAGATTTGAAGTGATACGATCCCCAAAAACCCCAACTGTAAGAGACCTTGAGAGGAAATGAACCCTTTGGACTAATAATCATCCCCCGTTCCACTTCAAAATTGATGTGTATATCCATATTTTTTAAGAGATATATTTATTAAGGATGAGGTAGACAAAAATATAAGAATCAAAATAAATATAATGATAACATGAAAAAATTTGTAAGGAATTAGGCAAAATTATTAGAAAGAAGAAAATTTTAGGAAGAATTACAAAGATAAAAATTCCATCACCATAATTTTGTTTAAAAATAAGAAGATAAGCCTAAGCAACATAATAATAGTACTGCAAGAATAAGTACCACAAGTAATAAAATGAATAGCGATACTAATCCTAAAAATGATATTCCTAAAACCTCTCAAAACACTAAGATGGCATAAAATAGGATGAAATTACCATTTTTTGATAAAGACATGAAATATAAGGAAGAACATTTGTTCGTATTTGACTCATATTAAAGGAGTTAAAACATTACTGAAGAACGAGTAATGCTATTTGATTATATTAAGACATTAAGGGACTTACTCATGCCATACCACAACATGGATCTATGTCTAAAAAAGAATTCAAGGGTTATTTTAACTACCCTAGCATACCAACAGGGAGTGTTAGAAAAATGAGGGAACTAATTCAAAAAGAGAAATAATCTTTGAGAGATTATGACTAGTAGTTCAAATCCATATTTTAGAAACTAGAAGAGCCCCTAAATGAGAAATAAAGGATAGAGTGGTTTATATCTGGCTTAATTACTTGCCTTTGAGAAAACATGGATGTAAAAAATTTCAATACATTTACAAATACATTGGAAATGACATCAAGAATAGAAGCATAATCCTAGAGAACAGATACTGATACCTCATAAAAATATAATGTGGAAAGGTTATAAATAGAATTAGAATAATTGAGACTAAAACATGAGATACAAATGAAAGGGGAATATTTTGTGGTACTATACAATAAGAATACACCAATGCAGCCAAAAATTTGGAGTACCATTTTATGTGTAAAGGGCCATTCTAGGATAGAATGCCCCCAAAGTGATATAGTAAAGAGATCAGTATCAATATGATCAACACAAACACAAGTATGAATGTCACCACCAATTTAGTAGGCCATATATAATTAAAAAAATTACTATATAATATGTAGATTCTATGATCACCATCCACAACACCTATGTTCAATGATGGAAGTTTTAGCCCCTACAAATTAGATGATGCACTGCACCAATTATGGATCGTTTAACCAATATAATCATAGTTTCATTACTATATATGAACTTGTAAATATACAAGACACTATCCTTAAAATAGAAACAATAATTCAATAAATGTTGTCACTATAGTTACTCATAACTAATACTAGCATACCACACCTTGGCTAAACATATCAAACCCCATCAGTAATTCAAAATACACAACCTCAGTATTATAAAAACAACTAAAGAGGCTATAGAGGAGGCAATCTGGGTAGTTATAGAGGAGAATACCATGGAAGGGGAAATTATGAAGGCAGTAAAGGATATAATCAAAATTATAGTCAAGGGTATAATCTAGAAAGACCCCCTCCAATGTGTTATAAATGTGGAAAATTTTGACACATTTCTAGGAACTATGATGAAGAACCACATAAAAAGTGTAAATTTTGTCATGATAAAGGAACCCATGATTCATTTTCTTACCCAAAAGTAGTATAATTCTACAAGAATGATGATATAAAAATTGAGGAATCGGCAAAATCTCCACCTAGAAGAGGGGGTAAACACTTACAAAAAATATCAAAGGGCTAGGATATGAAATGATTCTATCATGAAATTCACCATAAAAAGGAAGAAGATAAAACAACAGACAAAGAGGATAATTCATCCCAGAGGGTAACCATGAATGAACAAATTAAACAATGTAAGGAAACCATAAAGAATAAAAAGGAGTGACCACAAAAGAAGGCTCTCCACATTATGTAGGATAATTTACAACCACGAGTAGAAATAACCACTAGAAGTGACATGAATTTAGGCAAAGGAAAAGAGGTGGCCATTAAGTTTAGTATGGAATTTGACTCAGATGTGGAAGGGGCTAAACTTAATATCAATGAGCATGATAAAATTGTTGAAAAAAGTAGAAAAATAATAACAAAAAATAATATAAGGATCAAATTAAGATAACTTACTTTAACAAGGATGAGATTGTATATTTAAAAATAATAATGAAATTAGTCGAGAAGCAAGACTTAATAACTAAACTTACCCAATTTTTTAAGTATTGAAATAAACAACAACATAAATGTGATGTACAATGGGTGGAGAAAATTGAAAAGAATATGCTAAAGAAAAATGTGTTCAAAACAAACTAAAAATATAAAAATTTGTCATTCTATTAAACATCAAAATTAATGGCCAACAAATCATGAAAACACTATTAGATCTTGGCACATATATAAATGTATTACCTTGGAGCACATGGGAACTATTGAGGAAACTAAAACTACATATAATAGCACATGATATTGACATGGTTGGTGATACCCCATGGTCACCCATTATTACCTTATATAATGTTGAATTTTTAATGAAATTAATTAGATGTTCACACAAAATGACTATATCATGCATAGAATAATAAAATATGAGATATCACACAACAATAATTGACAATAGAGAAGAATATTAGATAATTTAGCAAAGCCACTTTGAGGGGGCAACCTACACAACAATACAATAAGAGCATAATACTTAACATGATCCTCATAGACTAACCACTACCTCCTATATATAGTCTACTTAGCCATGATTATTCCATAAGCTGACCTAACTAAGAACATAGATAAATGTAATAAAAATATAAACAAGGTATGTAAGCCATAATTCAGCCACACATATCCTTAGAAATGCCAAAGGTTAAGGGTGTAGCATGCCCCTCCCCTTCAAAATAATGTTGTCCTAAACATTGAGTCAACTTTGGATGTTTTTATACAAAGGATTCATCCTCCCAAGTATCATCTTCATAGGGAAAATTCTTCCATTTGATCAAGTACTCCTTAATCACTTGAGACCATAACTACTTAGTGTGCATTTTAAGGATCACCTCAAGATTAAGAACAACTCTTCCTTTGTCATCCAATTTTGGTAACTCATTTGGGGTAACCACTTTGTGTCCATTGACTTTCTTTAGGCATGATACATGAAATAATGGATGTATGTGAGTGGATTAAGGAAACTCTAACTTGTAGGCCACACTACCAATTTTATGCAAGATATAATAAGGCCCATAATACTTAGGGGAAAACTTGTTATCTTATTTCTATTGCTTCAATGACATCTGCTTATATAGATATAAGTGAATGAAAACCCAATCACTAATGTCAAAGTGCCTCTCACTCTTGTGTTGATCAACTTATTGTTTCATGTGATTCTGGGTCATGGCTAAATTTTCACACAAACTAGCAAGGACCTCGTATTGATGGTGAATATGTTATTCAAATACAAAAACCTTAGGATATACCTTCAAGGTTGAAGTGATGGATGGCGGGTGGTATCCATATAGTTTTAGAAAAGGAGACATTTTGGAAGAACCATGAATAGAAGTATTATACCACCATTCAACAAGTGGTAACCAATGAACTCATTTATTCTATTTATCAAAAACAAAATAATAAAGATATCCTTTTGTAAATTTTTTGGCTACCTCAAATTTTCCATTAGATTGAGGATGATAGGATGAACTATGAGCCAACTGGGTGCCCAAATATGTAAATAACTCAGTCCAAAAATTACTAGTGAAGATGGGATATCGATCACTAACAATGATCTTAGGGGTACCATGCAATTTTTGAACTATATTGAAAAAAGTAGAAGCTATTTTACTAGCAACAAATGGCTATGATAAATAAAAAAAATGAGCATACTTACTAAGATGATCTACCACAACCATGATAACATTTTGATCATTAAATCTTGGTAACCTTGTAATGAAATCTATAGACACTTCTTCCCAATGTTGGCTCATGATGGATAAAGGCTGCAAAAGACATGGGGTTTTTATGGTTTCTCCTTTATTTTGTTGACAGATTACACTTTTAGCCATATATTTTTGGACATCCCCCTTGATTCCTTCCCAAAAAAGATCTTGCTTGATTCTATGATAGGTTTTTAAAAAGCTTTATTAGATTAAATAAAATACAGAGAGAAAATGAGATTGAGAATAGCAGAGCACACATTCCACGTTCAACCAAGCATGAAGGCATATTAAATAGGCAAACAAATGAAATACCTGTGAAGCATGAGATGGGTATAATGAAACTAACCTATGTTGGCTTGCATGAAATAACAAAGGCCGAATAAACAACTAACCTCTTAACCAAAGTGGTTAAGGCAACTAACCAAAATAAATTACCTTAGTAAATAACCTAAGGTAAATACAATAATATGCTAACACCCTCCCTTAATGACTAAACCAGAAACAAGACCAAGTTTATCTCTAAATTTTATGAACTTGTCTGTACCAAGTGGTTTGGTCATTATATCAGCTGGCTGCTCTGTAGTGGGGCAGTAGAAGAGACTGATGTCTTCATTTGTAACCAACTGTCGGATGTAATGATGGTGAACCTCAATATGTTTGATCCTAGCATGAAATACTGGATTCTTCACCATCTTCAAAACACTTTGGTTGTCACAAAAAATTGGAGTAGGCTTTGATGACTCAAACTGAAGATCCTCCAAAATTTTCTTTATCCACATGGTTTCACAACCTGCACTAACCACAGCTTTATACTCTGCTTCTGTTGAAGATAATGCTACTGTAGTTTGTAGTTTGCTCTGCCATGAGAAAACTCCTGAACCAAAAGTGAAAACATACCCTGTTGTAGATTTTCTTGAATCAACTGAACCTGCCCAATCAGAATCAGAATATCCTGAAAGTTCAAAATCTACAGAATGATCCCCAACTAGAGTTACATGAAGTTACTCAAGGCTTTTTTGTTTAAGAAGAGAATTATTACATAGGTATAATCTATCTTTATACCATAATGCATCACCCTTCCATGTGAATTTTTCAAATCCACCCAAACCTTGCTAAAGATTTTAAATCACATCATGGGTAGCACTATCCTTGCCCCATTCTGATTGCAATTCCTCTAGCCAATCTACCTATAAAATGGTTATAGCATACAACAAGGCCTCAATTGATTCATCCTTCCTATATAGTACATCTACCACTACATTGTCCTTTCCTTTCTTGTAAACTATTTCAAAACCATAGCCTAACATATTAGTTACCCATTTATATTATTCTTTAAATGATAACCTTTGTTTCAAAAAATATTTGAGATTTTCATGATCAGTCTTTACCTAAAAGTGATGAACCATAAAATAAGGCAGCCATTATTTGACTATATGCAAAATAGCCATCATTTCCTTGTCATAAATGGACTTGTGTTGAATTTTACCCTTCAGTTGATGACTTTCAAATGTAAGTGGTCTACTTTCTTGCATGAATAAAACACCCATTCCATACCCAGATGCATCACATTCAACCACAATAGTCTTGGAAAAATTAAGAGTAGCCAACACTAGAGTGGTACACATTGCCAATTTCAATTGTTTAAATGCCCTGGTAGCTATATCAATCCACTAAAAGGAATCTTTCTTTAAAAAATATGTGAGTGGGTCTAAAATGCTACCATAATTTTTGATAAACCTATGATAGTAACCAGTTAGCCACATAAATCCCCTTAGTTGCTTGAGTGTCTTAGGAATCAGGTAGTCCACCATTGATTGGATTTTTTAAGGATCTACTTTTACTCCTGTATGTGAAACTAGATGACCCAAATACTTAACCTCACAAACTCAAAAAGTACATTTGAAAGGTTTGTCATAAAATTGATGTTGTTCTAAAATTTAGAGTATTTGTTTCACATGATGTAAATGGTCTTCCTAATTATTATTGTAAATGAGGATATCATCAAAAAATAATAGAATAAATTTCCTCAAAAATGGCCTAAAAATAGTATTCATCAAACTTTAAAAGGTAGATGGTGCATTTTTTAGCCCAAAAGGCATAACAAAAAACTCATAATGGCTCTCATGAGTCCTAAAAGTAGTTTTGGGTATCTTTTCATCACAGATCCAGATTTGATGATACCTAGAATGTAGATCTAACTTGGTAAAATAAAGAGCACCATTTAATTCATCTAGAAAATCATCAATGATAGGAATATGAAACTTTTCTTTGATAGTGTACTTGTTGAGTTCCTTATAATTAGGGCACATCCTCCAAGTGTCATCTTTATTTCACACCATGATAATTGGTGAAGAATATTCACTTTAGCTATGGTGAATGATTCCTACATCTAACATTTCCTATACCATCTTTTTAATTTCATTTTTTTGGGCATAGGGATACTTGTATGGCCTAATGTTGGGTGGTGTACTACTAGGAATAATTTTGATAGCATGATCATGTGTGTAGCTAGGTGTAAGTCCTTTTGGTATGTCACCAAAAAAATTAAATGGGAATAAATTACTTGTTAGAGATTAGGAGGTGTAGATGGTTGAGTTAGATGAACTTCCATGGAAAACAAGTGAGCTACAAATCCTTTAGCACCCTTTCAAAGAATCTTTGTCATTTGATGGGAGATAAAAAGTTGTGAATATTTAGACCTTAATCCCCTTATCTCAAATTTCCTTCCCTCAGAATGAAAATCAATGAATATTTCTTATAAATTCATCTCAATAGTGCCCAAAGTGGTGAGCCATTATACTCCTAGAATAATGTCAGCTCCCCCCATGAGAATAGCAAACATAGGAGAATCTAACAAGTAGTCTCCCATGGCTAGCTTAATACTATGGCATTTTCTTGAGTAGATGATAGTACCACCATCTATAATCATGACCTAAAATTTTGGAGTGAGATAAATGAAATAGTTTAAATGAGTAGCCAACTTATTATTAATGAAGTTGTGTACACTTCCAAAATTAATCAAAATAGCGACCCTCTATTTTTTTAGGAAACCCACCACATTAAGATTTTGGGGAGTACTAATACCTGAAAGGGCATGATAGGAAATAGTAGGACGAGATTCTTCAAATTATTCCTTGGGACCTTATTCATCCCCACCAAGTGCCTCCTCATCATTGTCATCCTCATCGGCACCTTTGATGTAAAATAACTTCTTTTCAACACAACAATAGTCTTTGCTCCATTTTTTGTCACAACCATAACATAACCCTTTAGCTCACTTCTCCTCAATTTGTCTAGGTGTCAGTATAGTGGGTTGAGGATATGATGGTGTTGGAAAGGTGTGATCATGACCAGTAGTGAAGGTTTTCCATGTAACCATCTCTTTGTCCTCTGCCATGCATGCCTATGGGATAACATTTGATACAGATGCTAGGTTAAAAATTCAAACCTCTAATTAGATGATCTTTGAGACCACCCAAAAATAAATAAATCAAATTTTCCTCAGTGATGTCTTCTAGCCATACAGATAGATTCTAAAACTGAGGAATATAATCCTTCATAGTTCTCATTTTCCATAGTTTGGCTAACTCACTAAAGTAGCTCTCACAGACATTATTTTGATAGTGAGATAATCACTTATTAGTGAAAACAGACCAGGTAATAAGAGCACCATTAATTTTATTTTGAGCACATAACCAGTGATACCAAATGAACTATTTAGGTTCTAGATATAGAGATACCACTATCACTTTCTAAGAACTAAGAGTTTGATGCAGATCAAATAAATTCTAAAGTTGGGTAGTCCAAGTGAGAAGATATTTACCATAAAACTTATGCATGTCCACTTTAGGCAACATCATTTTCATACCAGAATTAGAGTTGTTAGTGTTGAGAGGAGGACCCAAATGATGAAGTGGAGGGTTGTTTGACTTTAAATGAGATGAAAGAGTAGCCAATGAAGTAGTGATCTGATTCAATTGATTGTGAACCCCATTAATATTTTTATGCATCCTTGAAATATTAGTTTGAAATAAAATAAAGTCATCATGTCACACCAAGCCCTTTATGTTAGCTTAAAGCTAAAAAATAAATGAATCTAAAGTTTTGGATTCCATGTCACCGATAGGAGTCTTAGGAGTTTCTTGCCCCCATTTTCATGTCCATGTAGAAGGACCAACCATATACAAACCCTAGGAGGTTTTTTTCCTAAAAAAAGTATACCAAGGGATGGTACTATTGTGATCACCTCACCAAGATGAATCTAATGACTACCTTTGCACACTAGGGTAACAAATTTTGGCACAGAAAAGTGTATGGGAGGAATATACCATTATGATCACCTCATCGAGATGAATCCAATGAATACAATTGTGCAAGGCAAAAAAAATTCTAGACTTTTTTATCAATTTTTTAAAAAGTGTTTCAAACAATACTACACTGATAGAAAAAAATAATTCTTCTCAGATTACAAGTTATGTTTTTTTGTTCTTTCCCCTCACAGAAGTCACACCTTGCTAGATTTGAAAAAACATCATAGGAAACTTTCCCAGATCGAAGCTCTAATACCACTTGTAATGAAATTAATTAGATGTTCACACAAAATGATTATATCATGCATAAAATAAGCAAATATGAGAGATCAAACAATAATAATTGATATAAAATTAGAATATTAGATAATATAAAAAATCCACTTTGAGAGGGAAACATCCAAAACAATGTAATAAGATCATAATACTTAACATGCTCCTCATAGAATAACCACTACCTCCTATATATAGTCTACTTAGCCATGGTTATTCCATAGGCCGACCTAACTAAGAACATAGAGAAATGTAATAAGAATATAAAATAGGTATGTAAGTCACAAGTCAGCCACACATATCCCTAGACACACCAAAGGTTAAGGACATAACTAAAAATTATTTTATGGGAATAAAGAAGAGGGTAGACTTTGAGGTAATCGATATGTACAATACCAACTATCTAGCTTTTCTAAATCTATATTAGTTTATGGATTGTAATGGTTTATTAGACTCATAAGAAGAAGAAATCACATTCAAAAAATAAGGCTTGTATACCATTTTCCATTATAGTTGGGAATGGTAGTAACATGGTTAGATAAACTATGGCCATAAGAAGAGAACATCAAATTTGATAACCTTGTTGGTGTATATACCTTGAAAAAGATTTAAAAAATAGAAGATAAACTACAAGTTAATGAGGATGAAGAGATGATAATAGTAGAATAAAAAACACTCTCAGGAGATGAAATTTAATCATTCATATATGGTGAGCCAGAAACCATGGTACACAAAGTATGTTGTTTAAGGAAAACACCCTACAAAGGGAAAATTATCACCACACTAGAAAACACTTTACCACACAAAAAGAGAGATCACCATATAAAACAAGTTGTATGACTACTTAAAATAGCTGATGAGAGTATTTCCATAAGAATAAATAAGGATGAAAGTAATTGATGATACACTTACCATTAATATTGCAAGATGATGTCACACCCATCGAACAACCATCCATACTTGGATATTTTTTTGCGTGCTACTTAGAATGTGGTTTATAAAATCATAAAGTTACATTCTATAAATAAGATGTTATAAAAGGGAAATTAAACCATGAAAACTTATTAAAACATATGTAAAAGTATCAAAGGAAAGAGGGGAAACTAACAAATGCCTATGGGCACAATTCTTGTTTTAGACATTGGAAGCAATTCGTAAAACATGGTATGTTATCAATGGAACATAATACATTACAAGATGGGTGGAAGATATTATAATAAAATACTCTACTATAAAGACTAATACAAAATATTTATTTGAAAATATATCTCAGAAGGTTTTGATCATAATGAGTGATCAATGAAAACATTTCATAAATAACACAATTAAAAAATTGCTAAAACTTTTCTTAATCTAGCATCACATGAGTACTTCCTATCATCCAAAATCAAATGGCATTATGGAAGAATTTAAAAAATTATTGGAGAAAGTAATTACAAAAATATGAAATACCGAGATAATGGATTGGGATAAGAAGATACCAATAGTCTTATGGGCATATCTCACCACCTATAAATGACTAATTAAATATAGTCCCTTTCAATTAGTCTACAAAATAGAATTAGTAATTCCAATGGAGTACATACTTCTAATTTTGAGACTTGTGATAACATTTTTGATGATTAAGAAATATTCTATTCAAGAGAGGTTATTATAATTATGAAACCTAGATGAGAAAAGGTTTTTAGCAGCATATAACCTAATGCAAGAAAAGATGTAGAAAAAAACATGGCATGATAGACATATAAACACAAAAGAATTTAAGATCAGAGATAAATTTTTACTCTATGAGAGTAAATATAAAAATTCAAGAAATTTGAAGATAAGATGGCTTGGAGTATATTGAGTTCAAGAACAATAAAATGGCAAATGCTAGGAGGAAATCTTAGACAAGAGTTGTAAATAGAAGCTGATTGAATCCCTAAACCATAGGAGATTAAGGTGCAGGGAGATAAAATCAATGATTCCAAAATGTATGAGGTGACATTATCCTTCAATTTGGGTGAAATTATGGTAGATGTTACCATGGTACCCCAAAAATAGTATCTTGACAAATGGTTATTTGATTATTCCATAACATCTTAGTGGGATAATTAGATCAAGTAAGACACATGAAGATAGTGCAAAAACATAGAAACATGTTCCCAAAAAAAAAGATAAGGAAAAGGTAGAAATCAATAGATAGGATATTTAATATATGCAGAATAGAATATGGAACTATGGTAATAAATTTCACACAATGGTAAAATACTAAATATATGAAGGAAAATGGTAGTATTTTATTTCTTGGAATGACAAAATAAGGATTGAAAAAAATTGAGTCCTTAGTTGAAAATTATAAATAGAGGTAAGAGAACATAATAAACAAACATCATACAAATCAATAAAATTCACCACAAACCCATACTTTCCACTATAGGTAAAGATACATCAGTGGAAAAAAGTAAGAAAGATATGAAAAAATAAGAAAAGGAAATTATAATGGTAGCATGAAATATGCCATAACGATAAGATAAAATTATCATACAAGATCCAAATAGTTATAATTTATCTTCGTAGATACAAATTATGAACTCTAGATGAGTTGTGTCAAGAGAAAAATGATATAAAGAGGTGGAAAATGAGAAAATCAAAATACTAAGTGGTGGTACAAAAAAAGACATAGTGGTAAGACAAAAATATAATTGAGGAAAAACTAAACTCGAATTAGTCTCTATAACTACATGGGTCATAAGATGCAATAATATACATTTTTGGAAGAAACAAAAAACCAATAGTAAAAGAACTAAGTATAAGGAGGCTAATAGTGGTTTAATATATCCCTCACATAACAAAAATTTGATCAGGCTAGTCCATTATGAACTATAAATACTTAAATAGATAAATGATAAGAACTATAAAATGAGAGATAATTATAAAAAATAGAAAAAAAAGATAAAAACAAAATAAATGCATGATAAGACGTTTTATTACCTACCAAAGCATGTGAAACCAAGGAAGGGACTACACTAATAAATAATATTTAATACCATTAAATTACTTATCATGATTAATAGATAGATCAATAAGCTATAAATAGAGGTTTTGGGTAAACAAATAAACTATCAAAGTAATTGAGTGCCAAGACTCTAAAAAAAATTTGAGCCAAAGCTTTATACCTTATTAAGCAATTATTACTCATAGTGAAACAATGGACATTACTCAAGAGGTCATGGATGATCAAATTAAGTAACCTAAGTTTAAATATAATTCAATCAAATCAAAGAAACTAGACCTATCGATCACCTTTACAAAGGTTCCTACTCTTGTCACACATGCAAAAGATACATATAGGTATATCAAGACACATTTGGTAGGAATAGACCATAGAGAAATGGAAGAAGAAAAAATTACCATGCTGAAACTAGACCCTCAAACTCAAAAAATATTGCATAAACTAGAATACAACATCATTCTATAGTTGAAATTATATGCATGGAGCCAATTTTTATACTTTTGGGCTGATGTCAAGCAAAAATAAGGTGCTATTAAGTAAGGAACATGAGAACATTATCTACCTAGATCAACAGTACCGTATCACACCAAATGTGATATAAATAGTGGATAAACTCTTACATGAGGGTCATTCAACCCATAAGTATGATGGAAAGAAGAATATACGTATCAACACCCTTATCATAGGGTTCTATCCATTCAAAGCATGAAAGACTAAAGAATCAGATTCACCAAAAAATCTATCACTTGGAAATTCTATTACACAAATAGATACAACTTCATAATGGTAAGGAGCATTTAGATTGCATATGACATGATCTCTATTGGAATGTAGTATGATTTGGCTCCTACACCATATAGAAAATACATGGAGAATATATGAAAGATAAAGAAAGGTAGAGTTGCCCATGAATTTTTATATGATTCTTTATTATTATTACTTGAAATGTATTTTACACATACCATTATATGGAATTAGGGGTGGGTAGAATGACATTCATACACACTCATAGGATCCCAGATATTAGAATAAATGAAAGATATCCTTACACTACAACAAGTAGAAAAATTCTTACATTGGGAGAGGATAATTAGGAGCATTATAGAGGGAAGGTTTATAATACCCAAAGAAATTATCCAAAAATAATTCACAAACATCCAATTTATAGTAGACACAGATAATATTTTCATTTAACCCTTCATGAAGAAAGTTGTACCTTTCCCACCTCTTCTATACAAAGTCACTGATGAGCAAGTGGAGGCAGTCATCATTGCATCCATAAGCCTACCACTAGACCTTAAAGCACAAATATTTTTAGTGAAATGGGGGAAGGTCTTCAACAAGAGGAGGAAGAAGAGGAGACAAAAATAAGTGATGACCCATGACTGCTAGGGGGAGCATAGGCATCTGAACCTCAAGATGGTGTTCATAAGTCCTTTAGAACAAAGAAACCAATTACTGACTTGAGGAATTTTAATGAGGGGGAAGAAGAAAATGAGGAAACTAAATTAGTGGTCAAAGACTCCACCATAGGTTTAGGAGAAAAAGAAATGATAGAAAAGGGATACCCACTTTACACAATTAGAAAAAGGAAGTTTCACCTAGAGGAGACCTAGCCTCAAAATCAAAATACACAATCCATATCAAATAATAAACTAAGGCATACCTCACTTCATTTGTCACCACATGAAAATCCCTACTACAAATGAGTGGGAATAAAAGGGAAAGGATCTAGTTACCATAGGCAACAAATAAAGGCAAGAAAAAATAAAAAAATAGTCAAATCTAAAGCCAAGAGGGTAATAATAGACTCAGAATCAGAGTCCTTATAGAAATGGGATATCGCATAAATAAAATAAGTAATAGAGAAATAAGTGACAATGTAGGTCCTAGATATAACCACCCTCATGGGTATGTGTCACACAAAAAAAGGGACAAGCAGAGTAGGGAGCTTATAAAAAAAAGTAGATTTAATAAGCCAAAGTAGGGTGATAAGGGACATTTTAGATTACATTATGTTGATCTCATTAAATATAAAGGATGTATTATATGAATCTTTTAATATTTACAAACCATCCTCATTCAAACCAAGGCAATAAGTAAATAGGTTAATACCATGGTATAAAAATATAAAGAATAAACTCTACAAAAGACCACCATCAAGTCTCCTCTATCTCTGGTTAACTAGGAAAGATTGTAGAAACTCCAAAAAAATGAGTTAAGGTCTAAAAAAAATACAGATATTATCACTAAATCCTTAGATAAAATAAAATAATTAGAAGAAGCTAAGGCACTAGAGGAAGAGATGGTTCAGAAGTGGAAAAAACTAGAACAAGAGCTTGAGGAAGAAAATAAGAAAATTTAAGAAATTGTAGAATTGGCTACTTAAAAGGATAAAAAATTATTGGATAAGGAGAAAGTAGATAAGGCACAATCAAATAAGGAGGTGATATAAAATAAAAAGAGGTAATAGGAGGAGAAAAGAGCCACGAAGGACAGACAAAAACCTTATAGAAGAGGAAAATAAAAAGAAAAAATAGAAAGAAAAAATAAAAGAACATAAAAAGAAAGCTATAGAAGAAAGGAAAAACCAAGAAGAAAATAAAAATAAATTGGATGCAGAGAAAAAATAAAGTTTTCAGAGTTTAAATAGAAAGAAGAAAAGGACCAACAAAAATAGGAGTTGGAATAAAAGAAGCCAACAAAACAACTAGTTGATGCACATATGAAGGGGAAGGAGAGGGAGATAAGCCTAAGAATATAAGCTACCACCCAAGATTCCACAACAAGTATCTTGATTACAAAGGGGGAAAGCCCAGGTATTACAAAAACTCCTATGGATCTACTAGCATGGACCAAATTAGAAATGGCCAAGAATAAACATAAGACCTCCACCATTCTATTGTCATCAATTTTTAT
Source organism: Torreya grandis (assembly GCA_037957365.1). Lineage (NCBI taxonomy): Eukaryota > Viridiplantae > Streptophyta > Pinopsida > Cupressales > Taxaceae > Torreya > Torreya grandis. Next base: position 403,186 of record JARHVA010002284.1, on the reverse strand, counting down.
CCAACTAGATAAAGAAGGGAAAATTGAAGTGGCACTATAAAACTTAACTAAAATTGACAAGGAAATGGTATGTTAAACTATAATTTATAACACCTAATGAGATTGGATGATGAAGTGTGCTAATTTGGAGGAGGCAATTAAGAAAAGTGTATCCTATTTAACCACCACCTAATCACAGTTTGATCATGATACCACTATACCAATAGAACAACAATTGGTAGAGATTGGAAAATTTCATCATCCACTTTGGATCCACTTTGGATAGAGGCCTCATCAAAATTGAGGATTGAGAAGAATATAAGGAGTAATTTTTAGGATCACTTTTGGGGTAAATTAGGCCAATATAACCATATACAAGGAGCAAGTAGCCAAGATGAAGTAAAAATTAGAGGACATGGCCACCTAATTTGCTTACGTACTCACCTGGACACTATGGATAATAGATAAAAAACCTAAATTAGAGGAAATGGAGAAATAATTGAGGGCAACCTCAACTAGCTTTAGATATCAGTATATACCTTCCACAGTCAAACAAGATAAAGTGATATCCTTTCATTTATGTTATAAGGATAAATAAAGATATCAATATATATATATATATATATATATATATATATATATATATATATATATATGAATAAATGAAGGACTATGGTAAGATCTTAAGAAAGTAGATGGATAAAATGGAGGTCTACTTAAAGATGCATACTAATTACTTGGATTTATTGGACAAAGCCCCTATTCCAAATGACATTGTATTGGTGGAAAATGAGAGTGTGGCTATTGATAATATGATTGTAGATGCCAAGAATTTCATTCTAGATTGGGAGACTTATGATCAAACTATAATAAACAAGTACTAGTAACATATACTGAAGGAAGGGGCATCTAATCCATTATTTCATATAATGTACTATAGAATTTCCCATAATTTTGGTGTACTTAGGCAAATTATGGTATTTTTTGGTACTTGTTGACCCTTAGAGTTGTCTTGAGGATGAGACAAAGAGATAAAATATAGGAAAGTGTTGGAAAGATTCTTTATCAACTAATAAACTACACCATAATTATTTTAGAGATGATTCCATTACCATAACATCATAACACTCATCTAGGCCAATAAAATAGAGGATTCCACCAACTGGAGCTGTAGTAAGAAATAAGGCTTTATAGAGACAAAAGATGACCTGATTAGAGAAAGGACATGTCTCACATAGACATGATCATTGATTATTTTATTTTATCTTGTATATTATACCATAGCATATTATAATAGAGAGATAAGAAGATAAGAGTATAGAAGAACATAGATAAATTATACAGAGGTTACAAATCAGAATAACCTATGTATTTTTGGTATAGAATAAAGAGCATATAAACATGTGTGTGTGTGTGTGTGTGTGTGTGTGTGTGTGTGTGTGTGTGTGTGTGTGTGTGTGTGTGTGTGTGTGTGTGTGTATGCATATATATATGTGTGTATATATATATATATATGTCTATATATATATGTATATATAGACATATACATATATACATATATATATATATATACAGATATATATATATATATATATATATATATATATATATATATATATATACAGATATATATATATATATATATATATATATATATATATATATATATATACAGATATATATATATATATACACACACACACACACACACACACACACACACACACACACACACACACACACACACACACACACACACACACAAGAGAATATTTATATTAGGAAATATTGTGTCATGTGTATTATGTATGCATTATTGTAAATATAGGCACTAATTATTTTAAAATTAAATACTGAGAATATAACCAATACTAACCCTTGAAATATATTAGTTTCACTAAAGTTAAATTACTTAACATAAAACCATATGCAATTAATCACTTCAAATTTTATGTCAACACTCACTAGTCACTATCTTTAAATCAGATGGTACTAGGGAGATACTAGATCTTTGGGACATAACCAAAACATCAGTCATTGGTTATTGTGATTCAATATGGGTACCCATAGCATCTCTCATCATTTTTATAAGCAAAAGATGAAAGAGGTAAATTATGAATCAGTTAAAAGTAAACATATTTGAAGATAAATTTAAATTATTCCTTCTACATAAAGAGAGATAGGGAATAACAAGGAATTGTAATGTTTATTACATCATTATCATCATATTGTTTTAATTTAGATGGGGTAATAATATAATTTTTCATCATCTATATAAATAAAAAATGAAAGAGAAAAAATACATAATCCTTCTACATAAAGAGAGACTAGGAGAGGGATAAAAGGAGAGAAAAATAGCGATAACAAGAGGAAGTGTGAGAGAGTGAGAGGGAATAAAGATGGAGAGAGAGAGGGAGAGTGAGAGTTAGATTCAAAGTGAGAGGGATATAAATATAAAGATTGAGATGGAGATAGAGATAGAAAGATAATGCAACATTCTCTTTCTTTATCTCCTTCTCTTCCTATATCTCTATCTATCACAAGAGGAGGGGAAGGCCAAAAAAGAAAACACACTAAAACTATGGTGTATACATGATATGAAACAATATAAAAACTTCACAATTTACTTCTACAACTTGATTTTAGGAGACTGTAATGTTAATCACAACCTCAACCATAAAATCCAAACCAAGTGGGGTAATCAAAATATTGGTTATCATCTATATAGAAAACAAATGAAAGAAGTCAAATATTAATCAATTAGGTAAACATATTAAAAACTAAACTTAATATTCCTTTACAACCAAAATAATAATAATAATAATAATTACCTATGTGAATACATATGGTGAAGTAGATAGGTCTTACATATCTAGCTTTGTGTTGATTTGAGGTGATGAAGTAATTAAAGATGGAATATAGTATTGTGTATTAGTTCCTAGAGGTGTTGATGCAACTATAAATGGAATATACTATTGTGTAGTAGTGTTCAGAGGTGTTGAAGCAATTTTATATGGCATATATTATTATGTACTAGTGTCTTGTATAATTTTGTATATAGTTTATGTGGGCATGCCTATTGAATTTACCTAGGTAACCCCTATATGCCTAACCTAAATAGGGGTCTAATACACTTCCTCCCACATGATGTGTAATAATGTACATGAATTTTAAGATGATTGCTAGTTGTGCCACCATGTGAAACATCAGTAGTATGAAGGACACTACTAGATGTGCCACCACTTGTATCCTATGTTCATTTCCTTAGTGTATGCATCCCATGGTTAATCATGACCTATGTGATACTACTAATTGACTCAAGGGTGTTGAGTTGTGGAGCTAAAAGCTTCACTGATGAGTAAATACAGAGGTTGTTGGGTTACATAGTAACTGATGTCGGTCAAAACCTACTGACATCGGTCAGGGGTCAACCGAAATCTATTGACATCAGTTAGGCATCTATCAACATCAGTCATCTCTAGATAGACATTGATTGACATCAGTCATCTGTGCGTTTCCAGAATTCTATTTTTAGGAGAGCAGTTAGTTTGCTTATAAAGACTAAAATTAGTCTTGAGTCCACTTTTCTATTTTTGGTAGGACAGATTTGAGCCTTTGATTAAGAGGTTGATCAAATGGTGGAGAATGCATGGCTCATGAAACCCTAGTGTTGTAGTTTACTATATAATAGGGTTAAATCCTCATAGCATGTACAATAACAACAACAACAACAATTGAGTTGATTGTCAAAAAGGGGGAAGACAATTCAAGTAATTGAATTGGTTGTAATTGATTGAGAGAGAGAGAGAGAACTCTTGAGGGATAATTACTATAAATCTTTGAGGTGTGAGGAGAAAGAGATTTCTTCATTGTATTTCCTTCTGAAAGAGTTTAATATAAGATTGGTTGTTTCTCGTATCTCCTATTCTTTATTGTTTTTGATTTCTAGTTACTTATTACTTCTGATTCAATTCCATGTTTAGTTGCTTATACAAAAGTAATCAATTGTACTCTAAGGTCCTAACAATTGGTATCAGAGCGTGTTAGTGTTTGTTGATTACAGAATTCACTCACAGGGGTTTCTGATTGAGTGGGAGCAAAGCAATGGCAGAAGAAAGTAAACTAAGAATGGAGAAATTCAATGGCAAGAATTATCAATTATGTAGGATGCAGATTGAAGATTATATGTATCAGAAAGATCTGTACTTACCATTGGGTGGGGTTTCACGCAAGCCCACATATATGAAAGATGAAGAATGGAATGTTCTTGATAGAAAGGCTCTTGGATCTATAAGGTTGAGCCTGGCATCGTCTATGATTTCCAACTTATCATAGGCAAAGACAATGGTAGAGTTAATGGATACTTTGGAAAATTTATATGAAAAACCCTCAGCTTTGAATAAGGTATATCTTATGAAGCAATTATTTAATTTACAAATGCAGGAAGGTGGATCTGTATCTAATCATTTTAATGATTTCCATGCAATAGTAAATCAGTTAAATTTAGTCAAAATAGTTTTTGATGATGAAATTAAGGCTCTCTTAATCTTATGCTCTTTACCTGAAAGTTGGCATAGCTTAGTAATGGCAGTTAGTAATATTGCATCTGCTTCAAATATCTTGAAAGTTGATGATGTTGTTAGTGTAATCTTGAATAAAGAAATTCATATAAAAAGCACAGGAGAAACATCAGGTAATGCTTTAAGTGTTGAAAGCAGGGGAAGGCAAAGAGAGAAGGGCAAGCAATGGAAATCAAGGTCAAAAATGGGAAGTAGATCCAAATCTAGAAATGGAAGAATAACCTGCTGGAATTGTGGAAAGAAAGGGCATGCATAGAAAGATTATTGGTTGAAGGATAAAGAAAATCAGCATGAAGGTAATAAAGAAGCAAAAGTTGCAGGTATTGTTGCACAAGATGCTCTTATATTTTCTTTGGATAAAAAAGTAGAATCTTGGGTTTTAGATTCTGGTGCCTCTTTCCATGTAACCCCAAATAGAGAATTTTTCAATGATTATGTCCATGGAGATTTTGAAAAAGTCTATTTAGGGGATGATGAGCCTTATCAAATTGTTGGCAAAGGAAAAATGTAGCTGAAATTGCAGAATGGCAACACATGGGTGTTGAAGGATGTCATGCATGTACCCATCCTGAAGAGGAATCTGATTTCTGCAGGAAAGTTGGGTGATGAGGGTTGCACAGTAACTCTCACAGCTAAATCTTGAAAAGTTTTCAAGGGTGTACTTGTATTAGCAAGAGGTAAGAGATTAGGTACACTTTATCTATCTACTTGTATTACTAATTATTCTCCTTCTATTTTATCTACTTCAGATGTAGATGCAAAGTTGTGGCACTGTAGGCTTGGTCACATGAGTGAGAAGGGAATGAATGTTCTTAAGTCAAAAGATAAGCTTTTAGATTTGAAAAGCATAGATCTATATTTTTGTGAGCATTGTATTTTTGGGAAACAGAAAAAAGTGAGGTTTCTCAAAACTGGGTCAACAAAGAAGAAGCACAAGTTGGAGCTTGTTCACACAGACGTGTGGGGACTAGCTCAGGTAGCTTCTATTGGAGGATCATAGTATTATGTTTCTTTCATTGATGATGCTACAAGAAAGGTATGGGTTTATTGCATAAAGAGGAAATTTGATGTTTTTGACACATTTAAGAAATGGAAAGCTTTGGTTGAGAATGAAATAGGTTTGAGATTGAAGTGTCTTAGGTCTGACAATGGTGGTGAGTACTTCAGCAATAAATTCAACAGTTACTGTTCTATGAGTGGAATACACAGGGAAAGGATAGTTCTAAGGACACCTTAGCAAAATGGAGTTGTTGAAAAGATGAATAGAAAAATAATGGAGTGTGCACAGAGTATGAGGTTGCATGCTGGTTTGCCCTTATAGTTTTGGGCAGAAGCTATAGATACTATGATTTACCTGATTAACAAAGGTCCTTCTACTACACTAGATGGTAGAATTCCAGAAGAGGCTTGGATAGGTAAAAAGATAGATCTTTCATTTTTTAGAGTTTTTGGTTCTGAAGCTTTTGTGTACATTAATAAATAAAATAGAAAGAAGCTGGATGCTAAATCTATGCGGTGCACTTTCATTGGCTATGGTTTTGTAGATTTCGGATTCCAGTTGTGGAATTTAGAAACTAATAAAATTATTAAAAGCCATGATGTAGTTTTCAATGAGAAGGTGATGTATAGTGATTAGCTCAAGAGGTTAAATAATTTTGAGCAGGGCAATCTTGATTTGGATGAGGTTTTGATCCAAAATGAGCTTGCGGGTAAAAATCATCACTCATAAGAAAACATAGAAACTAATGTTAGTCAGGCAAAGACCGACGTTAGTTAGATGGAAATTGACGTCGGTCATGTGAAAATTGATATTGATGGCATCGGTCAGGTGGAACCGACGTCAGTCAGGTGTAGACTGACATCGACCAGAGATGACCAGGATCGATCACTATCAAAAAGAAATTTGGGCAGATAGCAAGCTGTAAATGAGTCTTAAATGCCCATAAGGAGGTCTGAAAGGGTAAGTAAACCTCCAATTCATTATTCCCTTCTTTATACTACTCATTGCTCACTAATGGTGGAAAACTAGAAATTTTTGATGAGGCAATGCATGTAGAATCTAGGAAACAGTGGGAGCATGGCATGAATGAGGAAATTGATTCCTTTGAAGAGAACCATACGTGGGATTTGGTTGAGTTGCCAGTTGAAAAGAAAGCACTGAAAAACAAATGGGTTTATAGGTTAAAGGAAGGAGAGAATGGACAAATGAGACATAAGGCTAGGTTGGTAGTAAAGGGATTTGCACAGAAACCAGGTATTGACTTTGGTGAAATTTTTTCTCCTATAGTAAAGATGATTTCTATTCAGACTATATTGTCTTTAGTTGTTATTAAGTATTTGTACCTTGAGCAGCTTGATGTTAAGACAACATTTCTTCATGGAGATTTGTATGAAGAGATATATATGGATTAGCCAGAAGGTTTTGAGGTCAAAGGTAAGGATAAACTTGTGTGCAGGTTGAATAAAAGCTTATATGGTCTTAAGCAAGCTCCAAGACAATGGTATTTGAGGTTTGACAGGTTTATGACAGAGCATGGCTTTAGTAAATGTCAATCTCACCATTATGTTTATTTTGATAGATTGGATAATGGTAGTTATATTATCATGTTACTGTATGTAGATGATATACTTGTTGTAGGTTCACACATGCAGGAAATTACTGAGCTTAAGGTAAAATTAGCTCACACATTTGCCATGAAGGATTTTGGAGCAGCAAAGAAAATCCTTGGGATGAGTATTAAGAGAGATAGGAAAAATCACAGTTTGATTTTGTCTCAAGAGGATTATGTGAATAAGGTGTTGGAGAGGTTTAATATGCAAGATGCAAAACTGGTAACCACACATATGGCTAGACACTTCAAGTTGAGCAAAGAATAGTGTCCTAAATCACATGATGAGGTTGAGTATATGAGTAGAGTTCCATATGCTTCAGTAGTTGGGAGCTTGATGTATGCAATGGTATGTACTAGACCTGATATTGCCCAAGCAATGGGAGTTGTCAGCAAGTTTATGGCCAATCTAGGAAAGGAACACTAGAAAGCAGTTCAATGGATTCTCATATATCTGAGAGGGACCAGTAGTAGGCATTTATGGTATGGAAGGTCAAACACTTCTCTACATGGGTATGTAGATTCAAATATGGAAGTTGACTTGGATGGTAGGAGAAGCACCATAGGATATGTGTTCACTATTGGTGGAACAACGGTTAGCTAGATTTCAAAATTATAGAAGGTTGTTGCCTTGTCTATTATAGAGGCAGAATACATTGTAGTCACAGAGGCTAGCAAGGAAATGATTTGGATGACTCAGTTCATGGAAGAGTTGGAAAAGGAGCAAGAGAGTTGTAGATTATACAATGATAGTCAAAGTGCAATTTATTTGGCAAAGAATTTAGCCTTTCATTCAAGAACCAAACATATATAGCTTAAGTACCACTTCATTAGACAGGTATTGGAGGATGGTCAGTTGAAGCTGGAAAAGATCCATATGGATAAGAACCCTACTGATATGTTAACAAAGCTGGTAACAAAGGAGAAGTTGAATTTTTATTCAACTTTTGTTGGTCTTCAAGATTAAACTTGAAGAAGGAGAAACAAGCTAGAGGATGTTGCTGTATAGGTACAAGTGTAGCTATTTATCTCCAAGTGGGAGATTGTTGAGTTGTGGAGCTAAAAGCTTCACTTATGAGCAAATGCAGAGGTTGATGGGTTACACAGTAACTGACATCGGTCAAAACTTGTTGACATTGGTCAGGGGTCGACCAGAATCTACCAACATCGACTAACATTGGTCATCTCCAGACAGACATTGACCAACATCGATCATCTGTGCATTTCCAGAATTCTATTTTTAGGAGAATAGTTAGTTTGCATGTAAAGACTAAAATTAGTCTTGAGTCTACTTTTCTATTTTTGGCAAGACAGATTTGAGCCTTTGATTAAGAGGTGGATCAAATGGTGGAGAATGCATGGTTCATGAAACCCTAGTGTTGTAGTTTACTATATAATAGGGTTAGATCCTCATATCATGTACAACAACAACAACAACAATTGAGTTGATTGTCAAAAATGGGGAAGACAATTCAAGTAATTGAATTGGTTGTAATTGATTGAGAGAGAGAGAACTCTTGAGGGAGAATTACTGTACATCTTCGAGGTGTGAGGAGAAAGAGATTTCTTCATTGTATTTCCTTCTGGAAGAGTTTAACACAAGATTGGTTATTTCTCGTATCTCCTATTCTTTACTATTTTTGATTTCTAGTTACTTATTACTTTGGGTTCAATTCCATGTTTAGTTTCTTATACAAAAGTAATCAATTGTACTCTAAGGTCCTAACAAAAGGTGTCCATATGTATAATAAAATGCAATATTTTGGGGATTAACATATGTATTATTGTCCTTATATTTCTTTGTGCATGGTTTTGGAAATTTTGGTCCCACTTGGTACTAGGTATATTAAATTAAGATGCACCTCTCACACTTTAGGATGCATTCATGTCAAAATAATTAAGACTTCTTGGATAAAAAATCACAATAAATCTATCTTTAAAAATACAATGGAACCTCTTTGTTATTGCATAGAGGCTCATCAAACACCATCCACTAAGTATCTAAAAAGATTTTTTTAATCTTATTATGAATACACCAATCAATGTTAATGTGTTCAAGACTCATTAGTGGTGGTTCAATGGTTCCAAGCATATGAAATAAAGCACACAATTTTTTTTATCCTTTTCTTTTTAATATAATCATGATAATTTATCAGAATAATAATGTTTGAATACCTCTCTTTGATATATTATTGCATCAAGTTTGGAAGCGACATTTCCTACTTTGTTATTAACAACCTCTAATGCATTAGCAAGTGAATTACATGCACTATTTTTTCTTTGAATTATATTGCTTATATAATTATGCTTATTTTTATATGAATTTAAAAATATTTCAACATTTCATTAGGGTTTTTTTGGATGTTTTATTCAAGCAATGGGGCCATCAAATCAGTAATATAAAATTATAAAAATAAACATTTATATTAGTTGGAGGCTTTCACGAGATAAATATAATTTTAATTTCAATTCCCCCTTGCCTTGTGATTATTATAAAAATGCATCACAAAATATATCAATACAAACCCTAAACATATCCTAAGGAAAAAAAACTAGATACTTGGGACCATGATGCAAGTGTGGAAAATTTGTGGGGATGTTTGGAGAATAATAACATACATGCCATCTCTTTTCCTCTCCTCAATCATAGATAAACAATGTTAAATGAGAAGAAAATGCATGGGTTGTATTTTTAATTTTTTTTTGGGATCTGTGAAGTGTGTACACCCTTTGAGGTCCTAAATGGCATATGCCCTTTGTGTCACAAAGTGAATACACCCTTTAGGGTCAATAAAGATCCATTTATTAATTGGTTTGGTTCATTTTTAAAATGGTGTGTAACTTTTTAAAAATGGTATCTCACCCTTTGTAAGAAATGATCCATTTTTTGTCCCCCAACTTTAATTATTCAACCTTGAATCCTAGCATTATTTCATGATCCATGTTGTCCAAATTTGAAATTTTAAAAGTTGTTGCATTTCATAAAAATTGTGAGTATTGAATTTATAATAGTAAGAATTATATTGGAAAGTAAAGGACTCTATGATTTTATTTACTTATTATCTTATGCTAAATTACAAGAAATGGTATGAATTATAGTACATTACATCACTAATGAAATGTGGTCACTTTTTGGTTATGTATCAAGTTAACTATATAAACAAGTTTGAGGATATAATGTTAAATAGGGAACAATGTTGTTCTTTTTACCCCTTGGCATTTTGAATCTTGGTATATTTCATTCATTCACTATTAAGCCAAAATGTGGTCAAAAAGTTACATATTATTTTAGAAAGTAATATAGGTTGGAAAATGGTATGCCTTGACTATGAAAATAAGGTTTGATTAACCCAGGGGCAATCTGGTTGTTGGCAATAAGGTGGTTATTAGGGTGTACTTCCTTTATCATTAGAAACTTATAATACTTGGGCCTTCTTGCTAACTCGTAACAAGTTTGATCTCACAGGTCAAACTATCACCCCTACCACTTGAAACTTTGCTCGTCATGTTGTTTTCCCATTAATTGGTATGTTAGTCTTATAATGTCCTTGAAATAGTCATCCAAAACCCTATTTAGTAGAATTTAAGGTAGATTTGATGAAATTAAAGTTTTGATCATCATGGTCATTTGCTTGTCTATCCACCTTTTGACCAGTTTCATGTTGTTTTAAGAGATTACAAGAGTATAAAACATCATAAAATGACTTATGTCTTGTGTTAAAGTCATATCATTCTGTATAATTGATCTAACTAGTTGGTGACTTGTTTGACTAACTTTATGACCTAGTTTACTACATTTTGGGTCATTTTTTGGTTTATGGAGCATGTTTTGCATGTGAATGATAGTATAATGTTATAAAAAGAACATGGTTACTTTTTTAGGCATGAAAAGTATAATTAATATATTTTTCAATAGTTTCATCAAACTTCTCAAGTGATTGTGGTAGTTTTAGTGCCAAAAAGGCCTATTTTGAGGCCATTCGTATAGTTATTCAAGGTAAAATTGAGATTCAAACGTATTAAAGACCTTATTTATCCATGAAAAGGTCAAAAAAATGATTTTGAAGAGGTTTTAGGTCTCAAAATGAATAAAACTAATTTATCTCTCATATCAATCTCCTTAGCATCTTTAAGAAGGCCATCAGTTTTCGCTCATTATAGGCAGGAGAGAGAGTTAGGTCCAAATATCTTGGGAAATGATAGGGACCATAGTGAAATTTAATTTAGTGACATTATTTGTCATATTCATCCCCTCATATTTATTAACAATATCTAAAAGTGTAAGGGGGTCACTATGACCTAGTCATCTAGAGAGGGTTCAAGTTTGTCTCCATTTCTTCACTTCAGAGATCAATGGAGAAAAATGGTTTTAGGGGGATGATTTTAGTTTTAAATAAGAAATTTTTCATGTATCAAGAGTGTTCCCTTGCAATAATGTGTGCTATTTCTCACTCCTAATAAAACATGGAATCTCTCCTAAGTGTGGGTGACTTTGAAAGGTAGAGAATCTCTAGAGAGGGTTGGTTCCCTTGATGAACTCACTAAAACTTGTTATTAAACTTACTAAATATTGATTTTTACTATGAAAAGGGTGAAAAGGATAATGTTTACAATGAAATTGAAAGGAAAATTGGGAATGAAGGTGATTCACCAATATTGTATGACCATTTATGCTTGCAATAGACACTCTTATGAAAGGGAGAAGCTTGCACACATTCTCTTCATTTCAGGAATGAATTCTAAAATAATGTTTCACAAGGACTTGACAAATTAAATCTTTGCAAGGAAGGAATGTAAAGGAGTTGAATTTAAATCCAATGTTTAGACTAAATTTAATCTTGACACTTAGAATGACTTGTAGAAGTTCAAATATGTTGTATGAAGGTAAAAAACCATACAATATCATAGGAAAACAAATGCTTCACAATGCTATATCAATGCCAAACATATACACTTCACCAAAACCTAAAAATGGAGGAAAAGAGCTTACTATTTCTCTCAAAAGGCGAGTTCAATTTTTTTTAGCCTTTCAACACTACCAAAATCAAAGAGTGATTATCACATTCTATAAAAATGAATACAAATGGAAAATCAAAGATGGAGAGATAAAGAAGCCCCAAAATAAGGGTCTCAAACTTGTTCTTCACACTCCTTTTTGTGCTACATAGTACCTCCTTTACTTTATCCTTTCTCCTTCCCCAAAATTGGTGTAAGGTTTGATGTTAACTTGTCTTATAAGCATGAATAAGTCTTGAAGAGGTCATCAACCTTGATTGGTGGAGTTTGACCAATAATAGTACCTAAATCCTTGCCAAAGAACCCTATATTCTTGGTTGAATGACTCTCTTGACTAGAAAAGTTCTTTTACTTGAAAATAATTCTTTAATTCCTATTCAATTATACATTGAATTATTTTTCTCCTTCACTAATTAGGTCTCTCCACTTGGTTGAGGTTGTTAGGAGTCCTTTATGTACCTTTGACTCTTTCAAACTTGTTTGGTGTAGGAGGGAAAAGAGTCCTTTTTATAGACTTGACACCTTTTCAAAATTTTACAACTCCTTCTAGATGATATTTGACTCGTTCTTTCCTTCCATGTGGTTTATATAATATGTACTTGTAGACACCGAAATCGTGTCGACTCCCCTGGTCATCCCCCGTTTTATTCTTCTTCGCCTATTTAACCCTTGTCGATCACTTGTTCCACCAACCTTGACCCTGGCAGCATGTAAAAATGAGCACAGAGCTAAAGCTAGACTCTATCCCCATTGTGCATCTGCCGACGATGGTCTTTACCTGGCCGATGTCACCGACGTCGGTCACCTATCGGCCGACGTCGGCAATCTTGCCGACGTCGGTCACCTTGCCATTATCCGTTATCAGTTATCATTCGGTTTCCCAAACGGTTATCGAACCGTCTCTGGAACCGTCCCTCGCCTTCATCAGCGTCCGCCAACCATTCGAGAGGCTATCCGAAACGCTATTCAACCATTTTTTGAATCAATTGATCAATCAATCAATCGACCTGCGAACTCTGACATCCACAGACTCTGGCAATCAACACTCTCGCGATCAACCAACTCTGGCATCAATCAATCTACATTCGTTTCAATCCGGCACTGCACAAACAACTTCAACTATGGCTTTCATCACGTCTTCTGGCAGGTAAGTATTTACTCTGTTTGTTTTATTTCTTCTTGGTTATTCTTTGTTCATTATTTCTATCATCCCGAATCTTCAAACCACAGACCCAAGTTCTGCATCTCTCTTTTACATCCCTGTCCACTATCTGCATCCATAACTCTGTCTAGACTCGACTAAAACCCCCAGACTCTGTCCAAACCCTGCCCTAACCTTATCAGACCCTGTCCCGACTCTGTCTAAACCTTGTCCCGACCCTGTCAAGAACCTGTCCTGACTCTCCCAGGCCTTCTGCAACTTGTCTAGAACCTGCCCCTACCGACGCCGGTCACTACCCCAACCGACGACGGCACCTCAACCAACGCCGGCACCTTCCCTAACCGACGTCGGCACCACAGAGACCAACGCCGGTGACTGTGCAGAACAGTGCTACATATCAGGTATGCATTTTTATTTTTTGTCATTTATTTCTATCATTTTATCTTTTATTATCTACTTTTGTCCAATATTCTGCTTTTTTATCAGTGGGTTGATATCCTTCTAGGAAGTCTTCGAACTTCCGGGATCGGGCGTTCGCCTGACAGCCCACCTTATCCTTTGACTAACGTTTTTCTGTGTTTTAGCCTTTTCTTTGCAGGTGTCATTCCTCCACAGCCAAAGAGGAGAATCTTCCAACGTCTGATTTCGGTGCGCTCGACTTTATCAGGTACTTCTAGCCTTGACCATTTCTTTTAGTTTCTTATTTCTTCTTTGAATGTAGAAAGCAATTTTGCATAGAAACATTCTAGCACGCCCAGTGGGACCCTAGGTCCTCCTTGGGTTCTTTCTTTCTTTCGTTCATATAGGTACATTAGGTTCCTTCCTTTTCACCTCCTTTTGTCTCTTCTTAAACGACATCATAAGCAGGACTAAAACGAACATTTCTTTCTTTCTTGCACTTCTAGACTAGCTAAAACTCATATTCTTCGACTCTTTCTCCATTCGTCTTCATACGAACAAACATTTCGACTTGGGCATTAAAACACTTTGCATTCATTTCTATTTGCCTGCATCTCTTAGACCACACATAGTAACTTAAATCCGCATATTGAATTAATCTAGATCACTTGATGTTACACGACCAGACCACCTGCACAAAACAAACATTTTAACTTACCTGAGACAAGGCCCGACTAGGATTTCATCCCCCAGCGGATACCTTACCCGTCCCAGCGATCTTACTTGGATTTCATCACCAAGGGGAAAGCCCACTCCATTCTCTGGCGGAGTCTAATCTCTAGGCGAGGTATATTTTGGCTAAGAGAAACCAGCTAACCACTGGAATCGTGAAGTGAGGGGAGCTTGCTCCTTAGCACCAGGCCGCGTACCGAACCTAACACAGACTTCTTGAGCACCATAACAAAACCCGAAACCATCCATAGACTGCTTCTTCTAGGACCTGACTCACAAAACCAACCTTCCACTACACACATTCTAAGGCATAAGCCACTATAATCCTAAAAATTTACTCCTAGGGTTTTAGGATCTGCTTGTGTCTTCATCTTTTTTTTCTTATCTGCTTGTTTGAGCTTGTGAGGACGTTCTTTCTTGCCTTGAATGGTTTTGACACATAGTCAAACCAAGGCTCTTCTTGACCACGGTAGCCATCAATCGCTTTCGCCTACCCCATCTATAAACAATCATATAATGGAGTTCTACTCGAAGACCGAAAGAATTCCTACTAGACTATCTCCAACCCAGATGCCTATCATCCCAGAAGGGGACCAAGATTTTGCAAGATTCTTGGACCTCAATACCGCAGCCCTCCAAAACTATCTCGCGAGAAACCCAACGCGGGACCTTTCGGGCGACGTGGCGACGACATCCACACCGTTCGCCACCCAACCTTTTACGACTCAACCTTTCACCTCAACCATTAACCCGACCATGGCCTATATGCAAAGTTCAGCCTCCTCGTCTATTTTTAGACCAACCTCCACCGGGGTTTCGTTACCCCCTCAACCACCTGCAATTCAACCAAGTTCTACATTATACCAGAACTTGATTGTCTCAACCCCACACACTCTTGCGCCTATATATGCAGGAGTGCCTACCTCGCCCTTTGTCAATGCCGTCACACAACCTCCTTTGGCGGTATCTAGTCAGCCTATGCCCTCTACCTTCATAACCCAACCACCCTTAACCTCTACTTCTGTCCCTGCGACTAGTCATCCGTACGTTGCACCCTTACTGGTACAACTGACTACGTCGTACGCCTCTTCTAACCTCTTTCAAGTGCCTTACAACCTAGGGGGCGCTCCATCCACCAATCCGTTAGCAGACGTCATTAAGATGCTGATGGATAAAATGTCCAGTCTCAAAGCTTCTATCTCCGGTTCAAGTAATGTCTCTTCATATGACCAGATTTACAACGAGCCCATCCACCCTTCTGTCCCTATCCGACCATACCCCAACCATTGGGAGCTTCCTAAATTCACTCGCTTTCAGAGTAAGGAAGACCCACAACAACATCTAAAGGCATTCAGACATGCCTGTTACCTTATTGCCCACGATGATGCGTTACTTCTACGCACGTTCCCTATGTCGCTTTCTGGCCCTGCCCTTGACTGGTATAGTTCTCTTGCCAGACACTCTATCTTTTCATTCATTCAACTCGCCCAACTATTTCTTGACCATTTATCAATCAACATCACCAAACAAGTCTCAATCACAGACCTTTACTCCATCAGGCAATTTGATGACGAATCAGTAGCCAATTTTATCGCCCGTTGGAGAGGCCTGATCAACCAGCTCTCCTTCTCCTTGCCTCAACCCGAGCTCATTGAGCTCTTTTCTCGAGCATGTGTCAGTCACATCTCGTCCACCTTGCGGGTTCAAACATTCCACACTTTCGATGAGGCCTTCACCATGGCCCAAAAGCTTGAACTCCGCGCCATTGAAGAAGATAAGGTCAAATTGTGTAACACTAACACAAGAACCAATGACCATTCTTCTTCCAGACCTTCTTCTGCCCACTCTCAATCCAAGGGGTCAGCAAACACTGTCATCTTTAGACCATCATCTTCAACAATAACCAACCGATCATCATCTTCAACATTAGACTACATCAATAAACATTTTCAACGTCAATCCATACAGCGTCAATTCACTCCAATTGGGGAGTCATATGCCTCTGTCTTGGATAAACTCGTCAAGCAGGGGGTCCTCAATCTCCCTCCAATCTGACCACATCAATTTGACCCCTCAACACCTATCCCTGCATGGTACAGGGAGAACCACTTTTGCAACTATCACCGTGTCAAAGGCCATGACACGGATCACTGTCAAACTTTCAAAAACATCATCCAGGACATGCTAGACAAGGGGGATCTCATCTTGGATAACCTGAATGCACCGCCCAACCAAAACCTTGACATCTTCAAGCAACCCTTTTCTAATCACCCGCATACTCAAGACAATATCCAAATCATGATCAATGACCCTCAAGACCATGATATACACACGGTCGACACTATCTTTTCTCTTATCCCTGACCAACCTTTTTCACAGGTGGAAGACCTTTCTTCCCCTATACCTCCTCCACATGGCGAAGAACTTTCTTCTCCCACTTGTCCTCCATCGACTTCTCCCATATTGGAGGACGCTTTGACCACATCAACACCAGCTGCCTCGCCTTCATTATTTTTATCATCTATAGATGATCACACCTTTTTGACTCCCCAACCATACACAGAAGCCATGACTACTCTGGTGCTCTTTCCTCTTAAAGAGTCCACACCTTCAATCTCTTCTCCATCGAGAGAAGAACCGTCCACATCTAAATCCAAACCCGCGCAGGTGTCCAGCATGCCCAAAGAGACTAAACCTCTTGGTGTTCGCCCCACATCTAATCTCGCCTCGCACAAAGGTGGCCCTCAACCCAAACCAAAGAAGGCTACTAAACCACACTAGAGGCCTCCTCCCCTATCTTCGTCATTACCTTCAATCTTGGGCCCACATCCATCTACTTTACTCGGAGTGCTTCCCACTCCCATACTTCACAGAGGTAAGTCACCTCCATTATTCTATCAACCCGTCAGACTTATACCTCCTTCAAACCATCGACCAACGCCTCCTTCACCTCCCAAACCAACATCACCAACCCTCACTGCAATAAAACATCCAGACCCGTTAGCAGGTTCATATGCCTTGCTGTTACGGCAATTGTTGCAGTCCTCTCGTCTCTATCTCCCGCCTCTTAGACCATATCACTCTCTCGGACCAAAACCACCATGGTTCGATGACACTTGCATTTGTGCGTATCATCGCACGCCTGGGCACGACACTGAGCATTGTCATGCCCTCAAGGTCGTCGTTCACCAATGTTTGGAGAATGACACCTCTCTTTTCAACCACGTTATCAACAAACCTTCAACACCGCCTCACCCATCAACTCTCGGATCAAAACCATCTTGGTTCGACAACTCTAAATTCTGTCATTATCATCACACTCTGGGACATGACACTGAGCGTTGTTGCGCTCTTAAAGCTGTCATTCGTCACCACCGGAAAAAGGATTCCCTTCTTATCAAGGATCCTCTTGACCGCCCCTTTGACAAATTATCAACACCGACCCATACCTCTCCAACCTCGTCATCTAAATTGGGATCTCCACGACAGACTAGGGTCCCTTCGCTGCCTTTAACCCCTTTATTCGACATCAACACCATCCATCTGACCACTAAACCTCAATCGACCTTAACTAATCCATCAAACATTCTCCCTAGCTGCTGGGGGAATTCAACCTTCATCCAAACTTTGACCAATTTTTCAACACAGTCTCGACCACATATCAATCACTCTTTCAACTTAACCTCAACCAGACTAGCAACCAAACATTTAACCCAACTTCAAACAAACATTCGACCCAACCAAAGACCAAATACCAACCAATCAACCCTCGACCAACCATTGACCAATTATCAAATGACCAAATTTCAACCAAACATTCAACCAACCTTTTTATCAAAACATTCAACCAGCCTCGATCAATCAACAACCATATCAACCAACTTCACATCCACTCATCAATCAACACCTGACCAATCTGGAAAGAGGCAAATGGGGCAAGTTTGCTCCTAATTGACTCAGACCTTATCACGCACAAGCATACACCAGGGACTTATCAGACCCTGAGCCCTTTTATGCCTTTCATCTGCGACCGTTCTACTGCTAGTTGAGTACTCGTCCACTTGACACTTAACTTGAGCTCGTCCCTTGAGCAATCCCCGTCTCCTTAAATCCTACTTCCTTTCAACCCTATTCCTCTTAACAATTCCTATAACCCTTTTATGATGTATGGATCCTTTGTCCTAATAAAAGGGAGCCCTTGACCTTATATAATCTTGTCCATGACTCAACTTCTATAAAAACAAATCACGATGTCACAATATCCATGGTCACTATATCAATATCAAAATAAAAAAAAACAGACTGCTCCCTTGAAGGACAGCTGTACTATCATTGTTGTAATTAATAGACTGCTCCCTCGAAGGACAGCTATTCAAAAGCCTTTATATTAAACAAAGATCTAGACCACTCCCTCGAAGGATGGCTATGACTAATCTGGCATTAAATAACACTCTTTTATAAGCTTCCCGCATTGATTAGCTTCACAAACTGACCACCAAGCAAATGACATCTCTATGCAGGCTTCCCGCATTGATCAGTCTGCGCAAAAAAAAAAAAAAAATGAGTCATGGACTTGACTTATAGTTATCTCAGGGTCTCCTATAAAAAGGGGCAAGGTTATTCCTGCTCTTAAACTGGGTTACCCTATCCACCTCCTATCACCTGCTCAGGGGACTTCGAGCTCACTTTAATGTCTAAGTGATTCGATTACCGCTCTAACATAACTATGGTCAATGACGTCACGCATGAATGGGGCTCTTGGTTCTCATAACCCCTATCTATGATATCTTTTTGGTCCTTGTCAATGAAAGAGCAATATGCTTTTCACTTCTTCTACACTTTGGTCACATTCACCTTCATCACTTGTCAATCAACTCAACTCAACTCTCTTTTTAGACCACTCCCATAGCCTATTCACCCTAGTTTCTATGGACACCAATACACATGGAAACTATCGACCCGCTGCAATTTATGTTCAGCATAAACCAATACTTGCTGAAGCATAAATAAACCTCAATTCATTTTTAGCATACATCCATCACGAATATGGAATATTGCTAGGAATGAAAAACCCCTCAACCAATGTTGCAGAATACACCATTTGGAAAAGGCTGCAACATCTTTTTTTCTCCTCATTTCATCATAACCAAGACCAATCTATCAACCATTTTAACCACTTGTCTACTACTCGAACCCTTTGTCTGAACTACATTGGTCTGAGGCCCTTCCACTGGGGCTATGTAGGCAGCACTCAGATGACACGACTGTCTTCTGGGGTTAGCTCGACCATTCTCGTTTATTCGTCTCTCTGATGGACAAACCTTCTTTCCTTCTTTTCACCATAACCTTGCCCTTGACCACGACCCATTTTATCCCTTTGACCCTTCCTCCCTTTTAGGGAGAACTACATTGGCCTGAGGCCCTCTCACCAGGGCTATGTAGGTAGCACTCAGATGACATGGGGTCTTCTGGGGATAGCTCGGCCGCATCCTTTCATCCATTCATCCATCCATCGACCACCAACCATTGGAGATCATACCTATCTCCTCTGACCTCAACCACTTCCAAGACACTATTGCCTTGGTTGTTTTTGCATATATGCTACCTCATGACTGGTTAGCAGAATTGTGCGCAGACCTTTTGGACCCTCACAAGTATAGGATCGCACACCGGTTGATCCGCACTACTTATGACTTTTTCGTGTTTCTAGGAGCACTTCCTGAGCCCGAGATACCTAGAACGCGACGACCCATTTGGAGCTTCAGCTTAGATTGCATAACCCGATCAGCAGACGACTAAATGCTGGGGCCCAGTTATTTCAATTTTGGCACTCCTCGACCCTTGACCTGTGACACTTTGGCCTGACCATCTCGTGCAGTGGTATGCGCACAATCACGACCTTTGCAGCGTTCACCCTCACCCCCTTTTCATGCACTCTTTGTCAAATCAGCACCTGATTCCCGGTTCCCTTCCCTCGACTCCTGCTTTGAGGGGGAATACCTCATCCATACTCAGGGCATTCGCTTCCTATTTTTGTCTTGCAGTTCATTCGAACAACCAACAAGACGAAATCAACCTTATCCCTCACCTGGGGCAATCACTCCTGTTTTTGTCTTGCAGTTCGTCCAGAACAACCAACAAGACAAAAAGGGGCAAATGTAGACACTGAAATCATGTCGACTCCCCTGGTCATCCCCCGTTTTATTCTTCTTTGCCTATTTAACCCTTGTCGATCACTTGTTCCACCAACCTTGACCCTGGCAGCATGTAAAAATGAGCACAGAGCTAAAGCTAGACTCTATCCCCATTGTGCATCTGCCGACGATGGTCTTTACCTGGCCGATGTCGCCGACGTCGGTCACCTTGCTATTATCCGTTATCAGTTATCATTCGATTTCCTGAACAGTTATCGAACTGTCTCTGGAACCGTCCCTCGCCTTCATCAGCGTCTGCCAACCATTCGAGAGGCTATCTGAAACGCTATTCAACCATTTTTCGAATCAATTGATCAATCAATCAATCGACCTGCGAACTCCGACATCCACAGACTCTGGCAATCAACACTCTCACGATCAACCAACTCCGACATCAATCAATCTGCATTCATTTCAATCCGGCACTGCACAAACAACTTCAACTATGGCTTTCATCACGTCTTCTGGCAGGTAAGTATTTACTCTGTTTGTTTTATTTCTTCTTGGTTATTCTTTGTTCATTATTTCTATCATCCCGAATCTTCAAACCACAGACCCAAGTTCTGCATCTCTCTTTTACATCCCTGCCCACTATCTGCATCCATAACTCTATCTAGACTCGACTAAAACCCCCAGACTCTGTCCAAACCCTGCCCTGACCTTATCAGACCCTGTCCTGACTCTGTCTAAACCTTGTCCCGACCCTGTCAAGAACCTGTCCTGACTCTCCCAGGCCTTCTGCAACTTGTCCAGAACCTGCCCCTACTGACGCCGGTCACTACCCCGACCGACGATGGCACCTCAACCGACACCGGCACCTTCCCTAACCGACGCCGGCACCACAGAGACCGACGCCGGCGACTGTGCAGAACAGTGCTGCATATCAGGTATGCATTTTTATTTTTTGTCATTTATTTCTATCATTTTATCTTTTATTATCTACTTTCATCCAATATTCTGCTTTTTTATCAGTGGGTTGATATCCTTCTAGGAAGTCTTCAAACTTTCGGGATCGGGCGTTCGCCTGACAGCCCACCTTATCCTTTGACTAACGTTTTTCCGTGTTTTAGCCTTTTCTTTGCAGGTGTCATTCCTCCACAGCCAAAGAGGAGAATCTTCCAACGTCTGATTTCGGTGCGCTCGACTTTATCAGGTACTTCTAGCCTTGACCATTTCTTTTAGTTTCTTATTTCTTCTTTGAATGTAGAAAGCAATTTTGCATAGAAACAGTACTATCCTTGAAAAAGCTTATTATAATCCTTATGCAATGATTTAATGTTTTAACCCCTTAGAAAGTTCATTCTTCAACATGGTGTAGAAGGGAAAAGTTAAATTTATATTCAAGAATGGAATTTCCTCTATGGATGGCCTCTTAATAGCATACAAAATTGGAACAAGACAATTTAAGCCATTAATTTCTCCAAAAGACTTGGTTTTGCACTAAAACCTTGAATTTCCTCTCAATCCCTTATAGCCCTCCTAATAGGTAAAGATCCTCATCTAGAAGAATTAAGAGATTAATATTGAAAAATGAGCACAATTTTGGATACACATTAATTTCTTATAGCTCCACACAAAATTTCATGATCATATTTTGAGTGTAAATGTCCTTTCTAACTCATTCTCTCTCCCAAATTAGGCTTCCTAGGCCTATAAATTAGATATATTGCTCCAGAGAGCTCCCACATGTGTCAAATCAACCAAAATAATGTGATTAAATTTTATTAGGCTATCATATACCTCTGTGTCTATTTTGGAGTCCTGAAACCCTATAGAAGTATGCAAACCAAGAAATCACCTTGCCACCTAGTCTCATTTTGAGCCTATTAGGGACTACCTTGGAAAATGATCCATGTTTGACCATCTCCAAAATATATTGTGAAATATTTTGGGATTTAATATTTATGACACATCCCAAATGACATCATATAATTATTGGTAAGTTTTTCCTTTCTCATAACACCTATAAAACACCAAAAAATGGAAAAATAAGGTATTTATTGTAGTCTATATAGGTGAAATCAGCATAAAAGTACATGTGTATAGCCTCCTTAGAGTTATAAAAAACATCCAAGATATTTTAATAACAAACTATATAATTATATGTGCATTTTATGTCCATTTTATTTGACTGGTCACAATTAGGGGTTTAGAAAGGTTTAAGACCTATTTGGGGTCTTAATAATTGTTCATTAAAGAACATATCACCAATTAACCTCCTTCTACTTGGAAAAACTTCTTGACTGACCTCCTCACCTATCAAAAATGTCTTAGAACCCCATTCAAAGTTTTATAAATGGTATGAGTATGTAAAGTTACTCCTCAAGTGGCATGTTTAGCTCTCTTTGAACTTGAGAGAGGTCAAATTCAAATTTTGGACCTCAAATATCATTCTCACTACTAGGAAAGGTTCAAACACCTTCAAAACATTCTTCCTCATGATTCTACATGTTTTGGTAGTGACTATTACCTCATTGTATATATATGGTATACTAGTTAGGCGTCTTAGGGTTTAGGCCTGTCATCTCTTTGCTAGCCCTAAAGGGAATTTAGATTGAAAAGTGAGGATTATTGTGTAACATGAGAGTGTCTTAAGAACTATTTTATTTATTTATATTTCCTCAAATTAATTCCATTGTGTTTTAAATTCTTACTTTGTGTTTAGATCTCAAATAGGCCCCTTGGTCTCATAATTGCCTCTTGCTAATGGAGTGGGTGAGGTTTGAGAAAAAATAGTGGGTATGTTTGTTGTTATTATGGACTTAAGGTGACCATTATTATATTTTTAAACTCATAAACATCCCCTATACCAAATTAAGATGTTTGATTATGCCTATATAACTCTCAAAACACCAAACTCTCTTGTGATTAGCTCGAGGCCTGTGTGTGTTTTAGAGGTCCATTAGGTTTTAGACAAAATTTTAGCCTTTTCACCTTGTTATCATTAGGTCTGAGTATTTATATTGATATATTCATGAAACTATGGATCATTCCAAATTACCTCTTTCAAACCTATTTACAGTCCTCACTTTATCCTCAAATCAAGTAGAAGCTCATATAGAGCAAACAAAACTATAGTTGATCTTGACTATAATAGAGGTTTAAAACCAGTTTTGATTCATCTTATATATGTTTCATTTAGTTTTAACATGACCTTATGAAACTTTTTGTCAACTAATAAATACCTTAATGTCTTTTCAAACATCCCTATTCTTCCCTTTAGGTTTAGCACCAACTTGCCTTAAATTGCTTCCTATATGTGCCTTTAGGGTGTTGACTATGTTTGATGACCTACTAAGATACCTTCATGGCATGTAATCAAATCATAATATAAAATCTCATAAAATTAATTTATCCAACTATCTTATCAACATCTCATGTGTGACTCTTTGAGATATCTCATCTATGTTTTGATTGACTCTATGCCATGACTATATTCTACTCTTTTAGATCATGATTTTCATGGGTATTTCCTTAATGGAGATAGATATTATTAAAATATTAACTCATCCAACATCCTTTACAAACTAACATTTCCTCTTCTCACTTATGATTCCTGCTCACATCTCCACTCTTGCCTTTGACTACCTTTTAGGTTTTAAAAGGATTACATTTCTTGTTGGTGTATATATGATCATAGGTGGAGTTTTTAATGTTGTTTTTATGGATTGTATGGATAAATAAATATAACATGACCTTAAAAAGGTCATTTTTATGCATTTAAAACCTTTATCATCTATTGAATAAGTACTAAACTCTAACTACCTTCCTTAGACTAGCTTCTCATGATCTTAAGTACATAGTTAACTGAGCAAAACTATATGGTTGTAGGTCAACATTTGAAGCTTATACAGATCGAGACTAATATTCAATTCACCTTTATTGGGTTTCCAATATCCTTTAGTCTTGAATTAAGTTATTTTTGTACCCTGATTATATATCTTATCAAGTTATTTGCATCTTCTTGACCTTATACACAAGAATCACATTGCATAGAGAATTGACTGTGTTCTATAATTCTTTATTGTAGGTTTAACCTAAGCCTATTAATTCTTTTTGAGAGGATTTACCTTTAAAATCCTCATTATCTTGGATCCAACTTATTAAAAATTCAAAAAGCTATAGTAACTCCTTATAAAACTCACCATTGTGTTCTTTGAGTCTGAGTCCTTCTTGTGGGACACTATTGTATAAGGCATTCCCAAAGTGAAGAGAATCTATGAAAGCTTATCCATTTCATAAGAGTGTTTATTAAAATCATAAATGGTCATAAGATATTATTACATCACCTTCATTCCCAGTCTTACTTTCAATTCCATTGAAAACAATATCCTTTTCACCCTTTTTATAGTCAGAATCAATAGTTAGTAAGTTTAAGAACAAGTTTTAGTGAGTGCATCAAGGGAACAAAACCTATATGGATATTATCTCCCTTGAAAATTCACCCAAACTTAGGATATATTCCATGTTTCATTATGAGTGAGAAACAAAAGAACATTCTCATAAGGGCACACTCCTGATTAATAACAATAACCAAAGATGTAGGCACTTTAAAAATAGACTACTATACTTGATTGTTATCAATAATTAGTTGAATAATTTTTTGAGTAACCTATTATGGAATATTTCCAATGAATGACCCTAGGTTTCCTTCATGGAACTAGGTAGGTTTTATTTTTCATTAGGTACAAGTATGCTTAGTTATTGTTTGCCAATTTTGGATCACATACCAAGCTTATACCCATATGGATCAGGTTGCTACTGGCTAAATAGGTCTAAAGTTTTGTATATACCCTATGGGATGTTAAGATTTATTGGAATAACTATGGAAGTACATATCATTAATCTAGTTCTTTATTGTGTTCATCTAGACATCTTGGGTTTAGTGGTATAAATTCTGAGTAGGCACTTTACTGACATCATAATTGCCATGTGTGGATGAGTCAGTAAAAAGTGATCATATGGGTCTGTTCACATTAGTACCAAGAACATATGCACCAAGTTTCATGTCATCCACTAAAGCACATCAAAATATATGAAGATCCAAAGTTGGCCTCTTAGATAAAATTCGCTACGTTTCCATACTTAGCCAATTTGCAAGAAGCTCAAATAAATCCAAGTGGGTAGTTTGATGATTCTATATCTCACACATCTAGTAGTTTTTTATATAAAATTATCATATGGGTTTGTTCATCTTGGTTCCTAGTTTCTACACACTAAGTTTTAGATCATCGACCAAAGTTTAGTAGAAGTTATGCATGTTCAAAGTTGGCTCTTCAATCACATTTCACTAATATTCCCATGCTTAGCCAAATTAACTATACTATTGTTAGGACATCATGTGGGAATAAATATACCAATTAACTTGAGAATTTTTAAACACACTTAGAAAGCTCCCAAGAATAGTATGTCAAATGGGTTCATCCCTTTTAGTCTCAAGAGCATCTCTTAAAAATTTGGTGCCTCCATGACTTTTGTGTTACAAATTATAGGCCTTTAAAATTTGGTCCTATGTGTAGACACCTAAATATAGCCACCAATAACCTCCAATCAGGGTTTTGACCAATTTCCACCATAGTGCACAATTTGGCCTAAAAACATTAAAACATGCTAAATGATGTAAAACTGACATATTCAAGTGGATTTCGGCTAGAATATCATTAAATGGGGAAATGCAATTTATGGTCTAGCTAACTTTGATCAAATCATTTTGAGTCAAAATGCCAGTTTTACACTTGGGTGCTCTAGATTGTTATTTCTTATCAAATATCTTACACAAGACATGTGCCTTTTTATTTTCTATCAGTAACATCCTAATGGGGTAATGGATCCAATGCATCTAACATTGACTTTCAATTCTAATCTATTCAAATTTTAGACCAATAATAAGGCATTTTGATCAATTTGAGTAATTTATGTGCAAAGTACTTAATCATGCTTAAGAGCTAGTTAAACCAAGTTAGAGATTAAATAAGAATTCCATGGAAACTTGTTGAATCCTTGTTTTTAGAAATGAATATTGAATATCTACATCATCAAGTGACCTCATTTCTTGGGAAGACATCCCTAGGCCATAAATGCCACAAATATCAGGATTCATGTCTCCCATACCTCATTAAGACCCTCTGTGCCTCATTAATGCCCTCCATGCCTCTTAATTGATCATTTATCCCAAATATTGATGAGCCTATTTATGAATTTTAATTACAAAATTGGATTAATGCTTAGCCACACATCTCAATCTAGAGATGGACAGTTCAGGTTGATTCTACCCATTTGCAAAAATCTATAAATAGGAGGCCTTGCCACATGAATTTCAAGCCTTGATAATGCAAAGTTATAATGCACAAATGATTCCAAAAGCTATTGAAATTAGTGGTACCATGACAAATTTATTCCAAGCCAAGCCAAGAAAAATCCAAAGGTGCCAAGAGAAGGTGGAGGATAGTCAAGCTCCATTCCAATAGACTTCATGAGCACAAACTGAGCAAGACACTACTAAAAAAGCATTTGGAGCATCCAAGGAAGGTGAAGGATTATTATTTTTCCTTAATTTTTAGTTGTGTTTGTCATTTTTTAAAATTAATCTCACCCTAGTAACTAGGCATGAAGGTGTTAGTTTAGTGTGTTTTTAATTTGATTTCATTCACTAACACAATACTAATCTCCCCTTCTTAGTCAAATTCCTAGTTGACATAATGGCACACCTAGTGGGACCTGAATATATTCAAAAAATTGATCATAATACTCCCTCAAGCAACTCACTAACATTTTTTATGTAAATCTTGAAGTGGGAGGCTTAAAAGAGTGAAAAAATTAAGTAAAACATGTTTTTCTATAAATTGTGAGTTTGACTAGACACAGTCACGTGATTGTCCTGCAACTTGTGGGTTTGTCTAACCAAGTCATAGTATTGTCATTCAGACTCATGGTATTGTGTTTATCCATTTTTATTTTGGACTAACTTTATTTTTTTGTGAAAGGTTAACAATACAGCTACTTTAGAAGTCACGATATTGCTCTACAACTCATGGGGTTGCTTAACTGAGTCATGGTATTATCTAACCATTAGCAATTAAGAAACAATACCATAACTTTTAAAGTGTCAAGATTGTCCTTCTACTAGTTGAATCATCAAACCAAGTCATGGTATTGTGACCAAACCACCTACGATTTACAATACCGTAACTTTTTAAGCTGTGAGATTGTCCTGCAAGTAGCTGGATTGTCATTCAGTGTCACGGTATTGTGACTAAATGATTAGAAATTAATGGGATTCTCCTATAATTAGTTGGATTAATCTATCAAGTAGTGATATTTCACCATTGTGTCAACCCAAGAGCTCATTTTCCTAAGTATATTATTTCATCTTTAAAAATGCTTCAAAGCTAAACCACTTGCTAACATTTTTCTTGTAGGACCAACTTGGAAATTTTCTAAAACATGTTTAAAACATCTTTTTCATGCTTTAAAATGAACTAGGACACTATTTTGGTGCTCAATATAACATTTAGGTGATTAAGTAAGTTTTTAACATTAGTTTTGAAAGTTTACAATGTTAAGACCAAGGAGTCAAATGAACACCACCAAATCTTTCATTTGAGCTTAAAATTGAACAAACTTGTCAATTTTATTTCCATTGTTTCAATTATCACTTTGTTTTCACAAAATACGAGGATGTTGCATGTATGCTCTTCCATTTTTCCCTTTTAGGGAACCCTTGGAATCAAAAGTGCTTTCCTTATTTTCAAATTACCTAGTCCAAGGAATAGAAAGAACATTAAAGCACTCCCCCAAAACTTGTAAAAGTATTGGGTGACCTTGACAACAACCCTAAAGTCTTTTTATTTTATGATTTCTTTATTTCATGTAAACTTGGCTTGTAAGGGAGACGTCGTTTCCTCTCATGATTTCTTTAGGGAAGCTTTGACCTAGGGTTTCACCTCCCAACACTAACTTCATTTGGCTCCATATTGGAGTTGCACACAAGATGTAGTGGCACTTTGGACATCACACTACACTGAGCGAACAATGGGATGTAGTGGTTTCAAAAAGGACTAGACCTTTTTATAATAAGCCAAGTGATACGGACCCAAAATCTATGATTTTATTTTTTATTGTTTGATGTGAAATTCATTATGCAATTGATTCCCCTAGAACGTTTAGAAACCTGTAGATCTTAGACAAATACCCACTTGTGGAAGTATTGTTGGTGCAAGGTGTGACCCAAGGTCCATGTCATAATACTATCATTTGAGAGAAGGGGGTGTAAAAACCCCACTATATAATGTGCATTTACTTTTGGATGAACACTTAAAATCCTCTCAAATGATCTATATTGATGGATTCCAATAATACCAAGCAACATTGTTAGTTTAGGATCTAAGAGTGATTAATTAGTTAGTTTTATCCTAGATTCAAGTCTTGTTTAGAGTCAAAAATTGGTGTAAAAAAATGATACAAACCAAAAACATGATGCCCCCAATTTTGTTTGAACAAAGAGGTGTTATACTACCCATGTGAAATCATGAATTTGCCTTGTTCAAAATTCATCAAAACTTGGAGTCATATCATCCACTTTGGCATAGTTATGATTCCCAATTGAGTCTAGACCTTTGCCAAAGCTGTTTAAGTCATTCATCTATAATCTAAATTCAAAATTTCACCTTTATAAGTTTATAGGGATGGTGTGTTAAGTGGGTTCACCATTTTCACTAAACTTGAGAGAACTTAGATTCAATTTCCAATTTGGGTTGAAGGCCATTTAAGACTCATGATCATTGTCACCACTTGATATACTTAAGTCATTTTGTGATAAACACTTTCACTTGGAGTCTATTCATCACAACATTTTGAGTCAAGAAAGGTAGTATTATGCTATCAAATTTATGATAAATTATCTTTACCTTAGACAGTTTTTGAGACAAGCATTTTGTCACATCTTTTGGGTAGTCTAGCACTGTTACGCTACCCAAAACATTTTAGATATTGTTTCATAGGCAATCTTACAAAGAGTTCAAATTTGTTCCTACACTTTCAAACCAATATGAGTATCCCTTTTTTGAACCTTTATCTAGCACAGCTATGTTGTTCACTTTTTATCTAGCCTATTTGTTAAAAGAACCAAGTTTTATACCATTATTTATGAAAAAAATAAAATATCTCTAAAGTGCTTTTTGTTTCATACCTTACACCTATTTGACTAAGTCCATGTCTAAGAATCAAATGCCTAGTGTTTTCTAGAAGTGTTTCAAATCCAGTATATTAAAATTTTCATCTATTTTCAAAGTCTAGCTTTTAACGCCGGTTGGCCAAGAGTTCTAGTGCATGCCTTATGTGAGCCTAGCTTTTGACACTGTGTTTGGCCAAAAGACCTAGAAAATTTTAATTTCCTAGATTAGAATAATTTGAAACACTTTGACCTTAGCATTTGTAATTTTTATTTTTGGGTCATTCACTTAATATTTGTTTTATGTAAGACGTGTAACAATAGACACTTAACGTTAGCTTGAGTTATCACCAATATTACATAAAATTTTTGATCCTTTTGATAAATCTAAACCAAGTTTGAACATAGGATTTTAAGACATTGTATTTTTAGAGATTGTATAACTCTTTGACCTTTTATTTCAAAAACATTTACTATGGATCCCAACATGTATTCCTACACTCGTAGTGGACTCATGTACAATCTAGGATTAGTAATATGGTTGTTTAGGAATAAATGGTGCAAGACCCATACACAGATAATATTTCTTATGATATGGATCCCTATCCCTCTTATAATACTCAATTAGAAGCACAAAGCCAAGATTCATTGGCTAACTATTTGGTTAATACACCACCTTATTTAGAATAAGACCAAGAACAAATTGCACAATACCTAGCTACAATACCTATAGCTGACGAACCAGTTCTACAAAAGTCATGCTCTACTAATATGCCTTCCACATATGATCCAATTTTATTTGAGAATCATGTATTGGACAAAAAAGATGAGATTTTAGTTAGATCCATAGAGGTAGGGGCCAATTTTATAGCAGACTTCCCCCATGAGAATTTACCAAGCCTATTAAGAATGCCCCATAACATAATTTATGATCAATAGGACTATTCTATAAATCCTTTGGCTCTAGTAAAAACAACATATCAAGACCCTAATATACATACTAGAGGAAAAAACCTCATGGAAGACCACTTTAACAAAATGCAGACATCATACCAAACCTACCTGAATCTAGAATGTAATTTCAATCAGATGACCATGGTGAACAAACCTCTTATTGATTTAGTTCCTTCAACAAGATTTTTGATAGAGTTAACTAGTCAAGACAATCTGAGTTTAGACCCATTCATGCAAAACACTTCAGTAGACAACTTGCTACATATGCCCATTATTGAATAAGTGTCTTCTGCTTATATATAAAATAATGAGCAAAATATAGTGGATAATGTGTAAGAAATGTCCAATCCAAATCAAAGTGGTACTAATACAAAAACAACTAGTCAAAAACATTTGCCTATAGTTAATACCATGAGTGGAACATCATACCAGGGAGTAGGAGTTTCTACATCTCAACCTCAACTAGTTGCTTTATCAACTATGCAACCAATAGGATTAGGTAGTCAAATAGTACCCAATGTCACACCTCAACAATAGAATGTGACAAATCCTACTCCCCCTCAACAAGTGATGAGTAGTATTCAATAATAGTAGGCATAATCTAGTGTACCAATGCAATAGAGGTTGAATATATTGCCATCTCAAAAAGGGGCATCTAATTTTCTACCTCATTAGGTAGTGACAAACATACCTCTTCAGTCGTAGACTAGTGTACCAATCCAAAATCAAATGATGACTAGCCAATAACATGTAATATCGGTCAATGATAGATGTTAAATCTTAAACATGTGGTCACTTCCCAACAAGGATTCATGCAACATGGAGGTTCCCATGTTTCTCAAGTACCTACTAGACAATAATTGGTTCAAAATGTGCCATAAGTTTAGAGACAAGGTCTTGGTTCACAAGTTCCCACTTAACAACAAGGTTTGATTAGTTGACAACATATCCCTTTTCAACCAAAATAGACACAATATATTTATCTCCCTCCATCCTAATGAAAAAATCCTCCAAGTCAAACCTTCATAGCCAACCCAAACTAGAATATTACAAACCAAATGTGCAATTTCAACTACATCCTAATCCACGTATGCATATTCTTGGTCCATTTCCAAACCAAACCAACATACCCCAGTAAATCTCTCCATCATACCCTAGTCAAAGTGTTCCACTTATGACCTCTCAACCATCTACCCAAATCAATATTCTCCATCAAACTAATGTTCCTTCCAGTTTCTTATCCCAAAAATTACAACAGATGAAGGATGTAATTGCTGCCATTCAAGTTAGGGGATAGAATAAAATGTTTAAGTTGGATGATTTGTGTTCTTATCCATTCAACATGGAGTAATTTTAGATACCATTTCATTTAAGATATGAACCACCAACATTTTACAAATACAAAGGGAAAGGTGACCCTAAGGCCCATTTAATCACGTTCTTCATCGCATGTCAACCAGTGGCATATAGTGATATATGCCTTTTGTTGTTTCTTTCAAGGATCTTAGTTAGACAAGCCTTGGAGTGGTTCTTAAAGTTACTTAGGAATTTAGTAACAAATGTTGATGATCTTTCTGATAAGTTTGTGTAGTACTTTTTCTATAATCTCAAACATGAGATTTCATTAGTTGACTTGACACAAAAAAAACAAAAAGCCGGTGAGATTTTTACAAGTTATCTACAGCGATGGAGATCCTTTGCAAGATAATTCATCCATATTTTACCAGATAAAAAATTAGCCATTGTGTTTATTAAAAAATTGCATAGTGAGATAACTTATCATCTAGAACTACAATGTGTACATACTTTCAAGGAGATCATTGATAAAGGCTTGTTGATTGACCAAGATATTATTAATAAAGGGATCATCAAGATTAATTCAACTAATCAAAATCAAAGTACTAATCAGGGAAGTGGCCAAAGCTAACATCCAATCCAAGTGCAAGCATTGAAACTAGCACCGACAATAACCAAGATAGAACAAAACAATTAAACCATAATTGGAATGTTTTGGGTAATGGAGTAATCAAGTCACATCATGTCCAAATAGTGAAAACATCATGTACACCACCTTTTCATCTTACTCCTACCCAAAAAAACTCTCCAACCAATATTACAAGTACAACTAAGACTTACACAAAAAATACAACAACCTTTACCATTGTAAACCCCTCCTCCAAGGAGAACTATGCCTGCTCAGCATATCTTTAGTGACCTAGGAGAGCCTATTGAGTCTGCATTTCAAAAACTTGCCACTGCTAATCTGATTAGTTGGCTTATACTAAAGCATTATCTACAAGGCATTTCTTATCCTAATTGGTACCATGAAAATGTATTCTATGAATATCATCAGGTTAATGAGCATAATTTATGAAGATGTGTGAAAATCAAGCATTTGATTTAGAATATGTTAGAAAATGGGGAGATAACATTGGATAATGGTACTTCCACCTCCACTAAAACTCTTGGGATTTATCAAAACCCCTTTCCACAACATAATAATTAGCAATGACATAACACCCATCAAAAACAAAAATAATAACCATTGCAACAATAAAATCAATAGTATAAAAACCAAAGGCCAAATTAATAGAATAAACAATAAAACCCATATCATCAAAACAATAGACAAAACCAAGGTTAAAATGGTAACAACCAACAAACCTACCATGTAGCTACACATGATTACAATAGGGTTGTATTTCATATTATAGGGGGGTAGCGTTAATACCATCTCCATTAATCCTACACCAAGCACTAATAAATCTAGACCATTGCTAAACAATACCACTCAACCAAATTACATGGATAATCCTTCTTTGACCTAGG
Organism: Torreya grandis; assembly: GCA_037957365.1. Classification (NCBI taxonomy): domain Eukaryota; kingdom Viridiplantae; phylum Streptophyta; class Pinopsida; order Cupressales; family Taxaceae; genus Torreya; species Torreya grandis. The sequence goes on along the minus strand of JARHVA010002284.1, from coordinate 369,563 downwards.
ACCACACACAAGCAAACTAGAAAATTAGGACTTCCACTTTTGGACCTTATACCAATAAGTCACCCTTACCACGTGACCACGTACAAGTGCACCAGCAACTTCGACTTATCCTATTTAGTCCCACACCATTCCCAACATTTGTTAGCAATTATGGTCTAGCATCTAATCTCGATTGTGCAATCACAACTCAGAGGTTAAAGATTACTATCCTAGGCCCACAACCATCTACCACTTTGCTTATTATCTAACCAACTATTCAGCCTTAGAATAAACCATTCACCATTGATTAATATAAGAAGTTTGATATTGTGTAACAATTGTAGAAGATACCAACACAAATTTCTATTTTAAATTTGATGCAAATGTCAATAATCCGCAAGAACATTTTGAATGAGTTTTTAACCTAATCCAATATTACTAGTGACATATTCCTTGATAAATTTCAAGCTTTGGTTGGACACTTAGCTCCAACCCAACAAGTCACATTCAACAAAAGTGATATGTCTTCCCTTAGACCGCTCCATAATAATCCATTTTACATATAAGTTTATATAAAGTGGCATAAAGTGAAATGTGTCCTTATAGATAATGGATCAGACCTCAACATAGTGTCTCTAAAGCTCATCAAGATTCTTGGGTATACAATGGTAGATTTCCAGACAAAAATGATAACTATCAAAGCCTATGATAATCATGAAAGAGAATCATAAGGCACTATTAACTTACTAGTTATCATTGGGCCTTTGACCCATGATACACTTTTCCATGTGCTTGATCTTGAGTTATCATATAATATGCTTCTAGGTAGGCCTTAGTTATATGAGATTCATGTAGTCCCATCAATGCTGCACCAATGTATCAAGTTCTCCCACTCAGGGATGGAAGTGAATATTTTAGGAGATTTACACCCACATAAACACTACATACATCTTGAGGATGAGTTTTAAAGCTACAATTACCAATATGTCATGAATCTAAGTTCCAAGTAGGATAAAGGAAAGGCCATACTTATTGATCCTCCAAAAGATAATTTCATATATCCTAATACCTTAGATTCCCTTTCCCACATGCCACCTCCTAAAGCTTCCAATCATTTCACCATTTCATATAATGGCTCAGGGGGGTATGTGACTTATGATACCTTCCATATTTCCAATCTTCCTTATAATCCAAAGACCTTTTCATGACCTAAAATTACCCCACACATGAATTGGAAATAAAATAATAAAGATAAGGGACCTACCATGTTTGCACTAGCATCTAGCCTAGAATAAGACCCTCTTGAAGGCGATGAATCATGGTTGTACAATGATAACTAGGCTGATTATTATAAAAGTGAAAAATATCCTATTCCTAATAGGATCATGGAGCATCAAGATTATGAAGGAAGAATCCTTATACCAAATAAATAAGAAACCATAGAACCAATTTTGATGACTAAGTACAAAAGACCCTATAGACTTGGATTTAAATCACCTATGGGTGACCCCACATATCTTATTCGAGTTCCATCACCAATGGATAGTGATGATGATGTCGATAGTGAAGTAGAGATTGATCATAGCCTCACTTTTGATGACCTAGTTGAGACTAACCTATCTGATAACAATGTCATATGTACTCTTACCCCAATCATTTGTCACAACCCATTACCATTATACTATCCCCAACTGATATATTGGGACAAAAAAGAATCCAATTTATCAATTCATGAGTTTCAAAATGATGAGGCATTCTAAGAATTTTTAGACCTTAGAGACAACATTTTATTGGGAGATCATAAATCAATATTCTCAATTACATTAGATCTTGAAGCCTATTTTGGAGAGCAGGTGAACACCCTTAGCCAAAAATAAATAAATAAAACATTGAGGTCCCAAAGTGAAAACCTCTTTGAGGCACTTTTTGACTAGGGAAAAAGTAAAGATAAAGGATAGTCTAGTGGTGAAAACTTGTTCCAGGTGTCATTAGATGGGGGTGTTAATTTTTCTTTGAAATTAGACTAGGAGACCATCAATAATGAACTTGCCTATGGATTTGGGTTCATTTTTTTGAAACAAGTATTTGATAAAATTATTCAAGAAATTTTGACTATTTATATTGCATGGATAGATATCCCATTGGGGGACTCAAATTCATCATGCCTAAGAGACATTAAAGAGCAAGTCCTAACAAAGAACCTTGATATATTCCAATAGTTCAAGTCTTTGCATACTATCCTAGTAGATGGTTTGACCCTTCTAGTCAAATATACAATAGAGGTAAACATCAAGACTCCATCAGACCTAAAATGGATAAAATTAGGCATGCCCCTCACTGAGGAGGAATGTGAAGTCTTTAAAACTCTATTGAGATAATTTATAGATATATTTGCATGGACATATTCTAACATGTTAGGTTTAGACCCCACCTTGGTTATGCACCACCTTGTGGTCAATCCTAATGCCAAACTAATGAAAAAAAAATATGTAAGATGCATCCTCAAATTACTATCTTGGTAAATAAATATTTGGAAAAACTCTTAGAAGTAGGATGTATTCGGTCTATTGACTACTCAAAATGGATATCTAATATTGTGCATGTTAGCAAAAACCCTGAAGGAATCAAAATATGTACTAATTTTTGAAACATAAACAAATATTATCCTAAGATTGAATTTCCATTTCCTAATATTTATATGATCATTGACTCCATAATGGGTTATGAAATGCTTTCACTCATAGATGGATTTTTAGGATACAACCAGATTAGAATAACACCAAAAGACCAACATAAAATAACATTCACCACTCCATGGAGAACATTTTGTTATCAAGTAATGCCATTTGGTCTCAAGAATGTTGGAGCTACATATCAAAGGTCCATGACTATAATATTCCATGATATGATGTATGATATTATTGAAGACTATGTCGATGACATATTAGGAAAATAAAAAACCAAGGCTGACCATCCAGTAGTGCTACGTAGGATATTTAAAATATTTTAGGAGTACAAAGTCAAACTCAATCCAAATAAATGTGTGTTTGGAGTAACCTTAGAAAATTTACTTGGATTCATTGTGTCTTTTAGGGTCATTGAAGTTGATCTGGCTAAAGTCCATGCTATAATCAAGATACCACCACCAACTAACTTGAAGCAACTCCATAGTTTACAAGGCAAGATCCAACCAATTTGATGCTTCATCTCTCAGCTAGAAGACAAGCGTCATCAATTTACACATCTTATAAATAAGGGAGTTACATTTCACTGGGATTAACACTACCAAATAGATTTTCAAAAACTCAGGGACTATTTATTTAATCCACTTATTTTGTTACCTTTTATGCTAGGAAAGCCGTTCTTATTGTATCTATCAGCTACTGATAATGCCTTGGGTGCACTTTTATCTCAACATGATAACAATTGAAAAGATCATGTAGTATACTACTTAAGCAATACCTTGGTTACATATGAACATAACTATGCACCTATTAAGAAATCTTGTCTAGCCATGGTCTTCATATCTCAAACACTATGCCATTACATGTTGAATATTAAGATTATGGTCGTTTTAAAATTAGATCCACTCAAGTATCTACTATCTAAAATAGCTTTACAAGGTAGAATGACCAAATGGATCATGCTTCTTAGTGAGTTTGACATAAAGTAAGTCAATCAAGGGATAGGTTCTTGTAGATCAACTTGTTAAAGCACCCTTTGTAGACACAAAGCCACTCGTATTTCATTTTCATGATGAATCCATGATGACCATCATTGACACACATCTTGAGGAACAACACTAAAAGCTATATTTTGATGGTTCATTTAGTGCACATGGATTAGGGGCAGGCCTCTTTTTAATTACACCATAGGAGGATCTAATCCTTAAATCATTTAAAATTAGTTTTCCTTATGAAAACAACATGGCCAAGTATGAAGCACTTGGCACAAGACTTTGATAGGAAGTACACTAGAACATATCTCATCTCCAAGTTTATGGTGATTCTTAGTTAATCATCAATCAAGTCATAAACCATTTCCAAACTAAAGATGATAAATTGGTTCCATATAAGGCTATGGTCGATACCTTAAAACATCAAATTATAAATATCTGATTTGAACATATACCAAGGGCTAGTAATAGAACTTTAGATGCCATGGCTACTATTGGCTCTCTAATTTGACAAATAGATAAAGCTAGAGAGTATCAATTTTTCATTGAGAATTTGGTTGCACCGGCTCATGAAGCTTCAATTGTGGTAATGATTTGTGATATTGTTGGTCTTAATTCTATCTATTACTCAGACCTTTAAAACTACCTTCATGACCAAGTTATACCACCTAACCTATCTAAAAAATAAACTAAATCCTTTATCATCACTCCACTCATTATACTCTACTTGGATCCACCCTTTACTATCATAGTTTTTATGGAACTTTGCTTCATTGTTTAACTTCAGTCGATTCTACACTAGCATTAAGAGAATTTCATGAAAGAATATGTGGAACTCATTCTAGTAGGCTAATCCTATCCAAAAAGCTCTTGTGTACTGGTTATTATTGGCCCACAATGGATGCATATGTAGCTACATATGTTCAAAAGTGTGAAAAGTGTGAATGGTATGTTAATCTGATTCATACCCCAACCCAAAATCTAAAACTAATGTTGACACCATGGCCATTTGCTATGTGGGGGCTTGAACTCATTGGGAAGATCAACTCCACTTCATTTGATAGCCATAAACATATCCTTACTGACACTAAGTATTTCACTAAGTGGGTTAAAGTTATACCCCTCACTTACATGACTGGAAAGCAAATATCTAAATTCATCTTCAAGTATCTCATTTGATGCTACAGTGTCCCCTTTGACATTATATCTAATAATGGAGGATCATTTAATAACAAGGATGTTGATAAGCTATGTACCAAATATAACATCACACAACATTTTTCTATATCATATTACGTTCAAGGTAATGGCCAAGCTGAAGTATCAAATAAAGCCATTATCAATATTATCATAAAGATTGTCAATGATGTCGATCATGATTGGCACCTTTAGATATTCCTTGCCTTTTAGGCATATCATATCAATCACCATACCCCCATAGGAGCCACTCCGTATTCACTTGTTTATGGTATAAAATCCATCATTCCCATTGAGGTTGAGTTTCCTTCACTACACATATCTTTTAAGCATGTCCTAGATAATCATGACTATCAAGTAGCTCACTTGCAAGAGCTAGACCTACTTGATGAAAAATGCATAGCTATGCTCAAAAATATTCAGGCATATCAAAATTGACTCAATGGCCACTACAATCAACATGTCAAGTATAAAACATTTGAACTTGGTGATCTTGTTCTTAAACAAAACAAAGATAATACCATAGTTGAGAAGAAGCATAAAGGTAAATTTAAACCAAATTGGATAGGGCCTGTCATCATTATTCCAGATTATGGATCAGGAGCATACAGGCTCATCACACTAGATGGAGATGAACTTCCTGAGCTGATGAATATTATTCACCTTAAGTGGTACTATGATTGAGCACTAAGGTGTATTATCTGTAAGGATCATTTTAGTGGTGCCATTTTATCACTATTCTTCTTTTTACAAATATCATTCTTATCCATCCTCCTAGCTATATCCATTTACATTTCCAATCTATCAACCAAACATGTTCTAAAGCCTAGCGCATTTAAATTTGGTTTTTTCCATTCATTATACATTTTTAGCACTGAGGAATATGATCAGTTTCATTAGTTGATTCAAGTACTTCAGATAGAGATCATATTTTGGAGTAGTATGACATAAGTTATGGTAGTTGCATCCTTCATTTATTATTCCTTTCTTATCACCACTCTTGATACTAATTATAATGACATTTGGGAAAATAAGTACCATTGATCCATGTCATTGTGTCCTAGTTATAACAACATATGGGCAAACTAGGGGCAACATTTGTTTATTGAGCCTTCACATACCAACTTACCACTTCTGATGTCATACTATGCCTTTTTACCAACTGTGCCTAGTTTGTTTGAATTGATTGCTATGATAGTCAAATTCATCAATTGTAGGGTAAAACTATAGTGATGTGAGGTCCTACTCTAGGACCATATATGCAATATTCGATACTTTTTGAGGTTAGCTTAGTCACCCTTGCCACTATGCTCTCACCATTTTGTGAGAAACTTAAGTTTGAATGCTCTCATTATTTTTTGAGCACCCTATGTTTGCACTCTCTCATCATTTTCAAAGTAACCTAATTTTAAATGCTCTCTCTATTTTGTGATCTTGAACCATTTAGTGTCTCATCATTCTTAATCGAGTTGATATACTTCAAAAATTCTAAAAACATTTTTAAAATTGTTAGAAAAGAACAAAAACACTGACCACTTCTTTGCCTTAAGGATTCTGGGAACCCTTATTAAGTTGCAAGAAAATAACTTGTTTCTTAGTTTCCCTATCCTTTTTAGCCTTTGGCTATCACACACTTACCATTTTGTAAGACCATTCTTATTCTTCTATCACATTCATTCTGTTTGTTTTTATCAGTTATCACATTCTTCCCATTCCATGGGAGAACTACATTTTCTTGAAGTTTTGTATTAGATATTACATCCCTAGAACTATGTAGGTAGAATACACTTGCCTAGTGCATATGGAGATAGCTTGGCGACCCCCTTATTTTTCTTTTATTCACCCATTTTGTTCATTTTTTAAGTTGTCTCTTATTTTCTAAGGGAAATGTTGGTATGGTTTTTATTGCATTATTTGTTTGTTTGTCTGCGTGTTTATTTAATTTCAACATTGTTGCCTTGATTCAATTTATGTGTGTTCATTGGATGATTCATTACCCACACTTATACTTTAATCTATCCATATTCATATGTTTACATTTTCATCATGGTTTCTATCATTGGTGCATTATTTTCTATTGAGTATTGGATTGTGGGAGTCAGTCTTTATGCATATTTCAGCCAAGTCTTCATGATGTTATACCATGATGCTTACAAACACATGATAAAACAAACCTCATCTTCAAGAAGTCTATTTATCAATGGTGGCATTGACATCTCTTCAACCCCAACATCTCGATTCAATTCCAATCATATCCAAAACAAAGTAATTAACCATGAAAGAATTTTAACCTTTATTAGTTCAGATGAGCATCTCCCTACTAGTAAATTGTTCCAATTCATCATTACCTTATATGTTAAGTTATCATCATCCTCAACCAAGTTTTTCATTTTTTCCATAATCAGATTCTAATGATTATAACTGCCTATGGGAAAATCATTACACACCATCCCACTTGCATTTCTAAATGATTATAACTACCTTTGGGAAAATCATTATGTTGTCACCACTTTACATTTTCCATCCATATAAGGGTTCATTGTCATCTTGTTTATCTATCCTAATTGGGATATCTCCATCTTCTCAATGTTTAACTACCTTTAGAAAAATCATTATGTTATCATACCATGTTTTCATTATCGGGGTACACTGCTTATAACCGCCTTTGGGAAAATCATTATACACCATCCCACTTGTATTCTTAGTGATTTTGACTAATTTTTCAATATTATTGTGTTCTCCTCCCATCATTTTCTTTTTATTTTGTCCCCTCATTTCCATTATTTCTTTTGAGGGACCACTTGCTGACCTTTCTTTATGCCAACCATTCCCTCAAGGGGCATCATATAATTAGTTTATCATCATTGCAATTATAGGCATACAAGACCTTTTCATTATTTGAGAAGATGTTACTATGATTATATCTTTAAATGCCTTCCAAAATAGGGGCAAATTGTAGACACCTAAATTTGGCCACCAATAACCTCCAATCAGGGTTTTGACCAATTTCCACCAAAGTGCACAATTTGACCTAAAAACACTAAAACATGCTAAATGATGTAAAAATGACATATTAAAGTGCCAATTTTGGCTAGATTATCATTAAATGGGGTAATTAAATTTATGGGCCAGCTAATTTTGATCAAATCATTTTGAGGTAAAATGCCCATTTTACACCTGGGTGCTCGAGATTACTATTTCCTATCAAATCTCTTGCACAAGACATGTGACTTTGTTATTTGATATTGGTAACATCCTAAATGGGATAATAGATCCAATGTATCTAAAATTGACTTTCAATTTTAATCTAGTCAAATTTTGGACCAATAAAAAGGCATTCTGATCAATTTGAGTAATTTATGCACAAAGTGCTTAATCATGCTTAAGAGCTAGTTAAACCAAGTTAGAGCTTAATTAAAAATTCCATAGATTTTTTTCGAATACTTGTTTTTAGAAATGAATATTGAATATCTGCATCGTGAGGTGACCTCATTTCTTGGGAAGACATCCCTAGGCCATAAATGCCATAAATATCAAGATTCATGCCTCTCATGCCTCATTAAGTGCCTCCATGCCTCATTAATTCCCTCCATGCCTCTTAATTGATCCTTTATCCCAAATATTGATGAGCCTATTTATGAATTTTAATTTCAAAATTGGATTAATCCTTAGCCACACATCTCAATCTTGAGATGGATGGTTTAGGTTGATTCCACCCATTTTCAAAAATCTATAAATAGGAGGCCTTGCCACATGAATTTTAAGCCTTGATAATGCAAAGTTATAATGCATAAATGATTCCAAAATCTATTTCAATTAGTGTTACCATGCCAAATTAATTACAAACCAGGCCAAATATAAAGGTACCAAGAGGAGGTAGAGCATAGTCAAACTCCAATGCAACATACTTCATGAGCACAAACCGAGCAAGCCACTACTACAAAAGCATTTAGAGCGTCCACGGAAGGTGAAGGATTCTTGTTTTTATTTAATTTTTAGTTGTGTTTATCATTTTTTTATATTATTAATCTCACCCTAGTAATTAGGTATGAAGGTGTTATTTTAGTGTGTTTTTAATTTGATTTCATTCACTAACACAATACTAATCTCCCCTTCTTAGTCAAATTGCTAGTTCACACTATGCAGTAAGATGTTCGCACTAACATCAAGTTTAAGCTAAAAAAACAAATCCTTTTTATCTTAAATTTTATGGTCACATGAATGTCAATGAAGGTTGTGTGAATGTCATTTGAAGGGAATGAAGACATCAATTTTAAGATCATGGAGTAGCTGTTAGCTTTCAAATAGTGGATCCTAGGTAGATCTGATGGCACACATTCAATCGTACATTCAGATCTAATAATGAGTTGAGGTCAAAGGGATAAATGAATCTCAAAAGCAAATACATGCATGGAAATTATCAATATCATGTTTAACTAGTAGAAAATTGATATCTCACAAGTATCCATGCATAAGAATATCAATGAAGCAAGTAGAGTCCATGAGTCATCATATCTATAGAACCAATAAGCATAAGGATAATTAGGCATAGTGTAAATGGTCTAAGTTGGCAATCGATGACTAATGAATGAAGAGAAAATATAAATAACTTCCATTGAAGTTTGATGAACTAGTTTTTCAACCTAGGTGAATGAAATATTAAGGATCCATATTGCCATTAGAGCTTGATTAGTAGCAAACATTTTCATACATGCAAGATAGTTAATGATAAGGCTCCATTACCATTGAATTTTAAATAATATCTTTGTTTGATAGCTTAGAACTTGTCAACCCTATTACATAGTCATTTTATTGACTTATTCATTATTTTTAGATAAAAAATCCTCGTATATAGTAGCTTCTCATCTCTCATAGGGTTTCTAGATGAAGAATAGGTGTTCGATATTGGACCAAATATAGAGATAGAAGATGGACTAGTGTTTATGAAGCAAGGTTAAGAATTTTGTAGGTTTTCATGAATGTTATGACTATGTGAAAACCAATGGTCTAAGATTGGGTTTCTATCTATAAAATGGACCTAGGTTCAAGTTGGAACTAGTACAAATATAAATGTAATCATGAATAAGTGTCTCACATATCATTAGAAGTCATATTTTTAATAAATAGGTACAGATGGACACTTAATGCATATGTGGCATAATTTAGTCAATTTCAAGACGTGATCCTTGTCAACAATTCAAGTAGATAATGACATAGTTCTAAGAAAGACACCAGGCAATTGGATAAGGGCAATGGACATTTAATTATTTTATATAATATTTTCTTTCTTTATAAGATCTTGAGTTAGCATCCTTAAGAGTGCTAATCCATCAAAAGTGGTTGGGCCTTTTCCAATTCATAACTTTTTCTCTCTCTCTCTTTCTCTTTTCTATAAATATAGGCTTCTAAGCCTTAAAATGGATCCCTCTTTTTGGTATGACCAAACTCTATCAGAAATTTTACTATGACACCTTTTTATGCAATAAAGATTGAATTCCATCCTTTTTTAAGCTGGATTTAAGTGTGTTCCATGAATTTATGTATTATGGTTAAGTGAATGTATATTCCTTCCTTATGTCTAAGTTCTTATCACCTTTAATAAGTTATTAGTAGTTATTATAGGTCATTATAAGTGTAATTTACAATTTATTATCTAGCTTGAAAGTGGATATCTACCCTCTCATGTTAATTTGATAACTGATTAATGCCTTATTCTAAAATATTTATGTGAGATTGATATTCTTTGGTCTTGAAAGTGTCTCATAGTGTGTATTTTGATATTTTGAGTGATCAAATCATTGGTGCATCACCTCTTTTACATTCTTTATAAGTTATTTCCAAAATCTCTTTCCCTTTTATAGGCAAATTCTAGTTTAGGTTTAGTCTATATGTGATATATCTATAAGGAAGCCATCCTTATCTTAAGGTCTAATCCATTATTAGGATACCCATAGCCTAGGATCAATCCCATGTTGGAATAGATTTGAGTAGGGAGATCTGAATAATCCCCTCCTTAGCTAGGATGAAAATATAGAACACCAATAGTTATTTTAATAGAATTATCTCTACATGTTGCATGCTCATACCTATCCTGGTGAGTAAATATTCCATGGTGTTAAAATAGTAATTAATACATTTTATGATCCCCTAACTTGATGGTTTTTAGGTACTGAAAGTAGGGGAATAAATTGACTTAGTGCTTTTTTTTCTCTTAAAACCATTGTTTTTTCAACTTAAGGATTCTAGGATATGGTAGAACCTGAATTTGTGTCGATGCATGAGATATTTTTAGCTTAAAGCATTTAACAAGCCATGATAATGAATTATGTGGTATTAGGTTTATGTGTTAGTATGATTGATATATTATCACATGCATTGATTCATGTGTCCATCTGAGCTTAATATATTCACCCTTATTTTATATAGTAATAATTTTCAAGAGAAGAATGAACTATTAGAAGTTTGCTGAAAAATCTAGTTGGCAGTGACCCATTTCTATAACATAACATGTATGACCTCATAAGTTGGGAAGACATCCCTATGTGAGTATGTACCTAATGTAAAATCAAATGGTTTCTATAATGATTCTACTCTTAGGCTACTTACCTTTTCCCCTTATTGGTAAATGGATATGCTGCCAACATTTTTTTAAAGATAACCTTGTAGCTTGTTAGTATATTATTAGGATTTAAATCAATCCTTGATATTATGGGATACACCTATAATTTTGTAAAAGTATGTCTGATATAATATTTTGGTCACCCTTATTACAATAGTATGTCAATAAAGATAGTGGTTAGTAAGGCTACCCTTGAATTTTATAGAATAGTCTGAACTATTTATATAAGAGGGTTTGATTTATTTAGGGTGGTGATGTCCTATAGGATTGGGGTGATAATATAGTCCAGGTTAATCTCTTTTGGATCTTATCTCTTAGTATAATCATTCTCCTAAAGTGTGCCAAGGTCTAGATGGTAAACTGTGACTTGCGATAAGTAGTGATGCATGGTGTCATAATTTTTTTATCTAATTACTTGAATCTAGTTCTAATTCTAGTTTCAACATTGAAGATTCTCAAAATCTCTATGATATACTTAGACTAGTTTTTAGTGCATGAGATGGATATCCTATTAAAGGTTAGCCTCATAGACCAACTATGTGTATATGTTTCATTAGGAATTGGGATGACACCTCATTTAAGGGTAAAAAGATGATACATCCCTCATATTTGTTTTTATGATTCCAAGTGGTGATAAATACTAAGGAATAATGTCACAAAACATTTTTATAACTAATCCATGCAAAGAATCAAATGTTTGTGTTTTAACTTAGGGTTAAAGAACATGATTCATATACCTCAAATTGATTTGAAATTGAATTATTTTTATCTATGACATGATTATTTTCCTAATAATCATTCAATTTAAATATTATGTTATTAAAAATATTAAGGATTTTAAGTCTTAAAGAGATGCAATGTAGCCTTTATGATTTAGCTTTATCTCATATTGTGATATTCATGATCTTGTGACTTGCTAACACATATTGTACCTTGTATTAATGTGGTAGTATTTCTCACTAGATGGCATTCTTCACCTTCCTAAGATTATTATGTCCTATAAAGAGTCCAATATTATGCCTTGTATGTAGGTTAATATATGATATCAGTCGGTATAAAGGGGCCTAATATGGTAAAACATGAAACTATAAGGCATTTTTCAACATTTGCACTGTAACCAAGCTAACCATGAAATATAAATAAGAGCAAGTTTTTATTTGATTTGTACATGACATGAGTGTTTATAATGACATTGAACATATATCTTTATTAGGTCAATAAAAAGGAAAATACATTTTGATCTTCCCCAAATAGACTTGAAAGGTAATCATGTGTTTTGGTTGAAACACAAAGATTAAAAAAGGTAAAACAAAATCATTAAGGTTTTCATGGATTGACCATGTAAGAATAAAATGAAGGCACTGAGGTAAATTAAAGTACAATGGGAAGGCCACTCCCAATCTCATATTTCATCCATTTCCATAGCCTTGATGATAATTTTTATTTTTTCATTTAGACATGACTCATTCATGGAGAGAAAGGGGATAATTAAGTAAAAACACCATGTGGTTATAATGGATAAGAAGAGGAGAAAATCTTGTAGGTAGAGAATGAACCAGTCCAAGGACATGGGCATTTATTTCAACCTATAGTTTTCAATATTTTTAGTAATGCATGTCCTTCTCCCTCTAAGCTAATAACTATTAATGGACATTAAAGATTGTAATGCATCCTTCTCTGAAACTCTAATAAGTATAAGAGAAATTAAAATGAGTTATGCCTTAGTTTATTATGGATCATGTTTTATTTAATCAAGGTGAATAATATTAAATGTGTATATATATAGATATACCCATATATAGGTATATGTATATGGATATATACATATATATTTTACCTTATTTTTGATAAAATAATAAATTTTTAATAATTAATAGGTATAAAATAGATATATAATAAAATTTTAAAGATGTATAATAACCACCAATTATGATTTTTAAAATTGAAAAATATAGAAATAATCTATTTTTGAAAATACCTAGAAGAAATATACTTAGCTCAAACAAGGATATCTATAAGTATAAATCAATAAAAGATGTGACTATGCATGCTAAATATTAGGGGTAGGATCTAAAATGTCTATTTTATAGGTCTACCATAGCTTGAATACAATGTAGGTCTTTAAACTCCATTGACCCTAGATTTGTCCCAATTAAATGTGTATGGTGATTGATAGAGAAAGATATAGAAAATAGGATTTTCATAGTGACATATATGAAGAAAAGTTTGAGGGTATTTATATACAAGATCACTATAGTTAATAAAAAAACACATGCCACTCAAGTTCATTGACCACTTCCTTTTCCCAATTGATTGTGACAAAAATATGACTATTGTGTCTCCTATGTCTGAGTTGTTAAGTAAAATGAAATATTATGATTCAAGTTGTGTCATGTAGAATTCATTATTTTTATTTTCCTTATTTTGTCTTTTAAACCCTAAGGTAACTTTGAAATATTGGAAACCTATGAAAAAAAGTGGAGTGTAATGGGCTAGGATAACCTCAATCACCCCCTTGATGATTGATCATTGCCTATATATCCAATACTCCAAGAAAGGAAATAAAACCTACATAGTTATCCCACCTAAATTGATTGTGCACTTATGTTATTTTACTATGTGTATGAAGCTATAAAAATATATTTTATTCTTGAAAATGATAGATCTTGAATTAATTTGAGGTGATCTAGACTTGGCTCATGGATGCTCCTTATGGATGATCTTGAATTTAGAAATAATATGGAAAATTTTCTCAATTTACAATAGTGTGTAAGCTAGTAACCAAGTATAGAAAGTGGTGAAAATGAATGGCATTTGATGTGTGTTTATAGGTGAACCTTTTATATTATTTATTTTATACAAAATGAAACACATGGGAAGACCTAAAACATTGATTTGAAATTTGGAAACTAGCTACTATTTGGAATGAGACATGACCACTCTAAGTGGACAGAGCACAGTATCACTCTTGTCCACCTAACATGGACCTATATTGAAATATTAGGGACAACTATCTTGATTAGTATATATTGTGAGGGTGATATTAAATAACTAGAGAATTTGACTTTGAAATTTATATATATTATTGATGACAAACAAAGGGTCAAACCCACATATAGATAAATGGATTATAGGAATGGCAAGTAAAATTCATGTATTTGGGTGCAAGTCATATAGTTTAAGATGTGTCTATAATTAACATTTCAAAGTACATGTGACTAGATTTATGTGTCAACATTCCCACCCTCCTTTATTCTAGTGATGAATTTTATAGAGTAAAGGAGAAAGAATTGAACATGAGTGTGTATAACACACTTTGTATTACTAAAAGTGTGTATGGCACTTAAATTTAGCAAACCCTACAATAAAACATGAATTATTCATTTATCCATATTTGAAATTTGAAAGAGATAAACTTTGAAAATTGAAAAATTAAAAAGAGAGAAAGGTAGTACAAATGCATGTAGGTGAAACCAAATTTACATACAAAATATAATTGATGATGGATAATTGTACCTCATTATTGAAGAACTTGGAGAATTTTTAACCAATGGCACATTAAGAGTGATTAAGTTTCAATTTTGAATAAATAATCAAGCCCTTGAGTTGTAAATATTCATACTCAAACTATCATGAATAGAAAATAATACCCAATGTACTAATCCAAAAATGTGGAACCATGATGGGTTTGTTATAAGTGATGCCAATGTCATTTAGTGTCACTAGACTTAAGCATACATCACACATAATATAAGATGGAACCACACAATCTGTTCACTAGTAGTAATGTTAAGGCTATTGAGTGTCATGAGACTCAAATGTACATTACCCGTAATAGATCGAATCACACCACTATAGATGGATCTAGATTTTATTTACATGATCAAAAGAGAATGAATAATATTAATGCCCCATCATGACCATATTGATTATAAATTTGAATTAAAATAAAAACCATTTTAACTTTGAAACTATAACTTTGAACTTTAAAATGTACACAAACAAGTCATTAATTTGTTATTATAACTTTGAAATTTGAAAACTTACATGAATAAGTATCAAGCCATTTTAAAATTTGAACTTTAAATGTGCATGAATAAGTATCATTCCTTTTGAAATTTGTAATACAAGGTATATACGAGCATGAAAAAAACATCATTCCCCATAAATCTATGCCAATGATATAAAGTGCCATGCACCTATATGATTAATTATAATTATTATTTGTAACCTGTAACTTTGATCTTGTAATTGTTTTACATATGCCCATTCTTACGGATTCAAGTGTATATGATTATATACTTTGATTCTTTGAAAAGTGAGTGTATATGCATGTCATATGCCCTCATAATATATGGAAATGTGCCAATATATATCATGTGTTTTATTTATGAATTACTTTGAACCTTTGAAAACATGTATTATATTATAGACTCTGATCTTTGAATTAATTTTAATCTTTTAAAACATGTACTATATATTTTTGAACCCTATACTTTATCCCAAATCTCATGTTTTTGGTTTCATAGATACTTGGATCTCTAAGACAAGTTCATTACAATTCCCCATTTTGAGATAAGTGATTTATCTTGTAATTCATTCATCTCAAAATAAGTGTTAACTATATCATGTGATAAAATATAGTCATGTAGCAATTATGTATTCATGTGAAGAGTATGTCATCAAAAAAATGTAATTGTCATTGAAGTATGCATGTAACATATTGAATGTGAGTCATAAAAATTTCATGTCTATATAAATATAAAAATTAATCATGCAACATAATAACCATATCTGAAGTAGACTACACAATAAAGTGCATGATATGCATCACGGCATCACTAATCAAGCTTAACAAAACAACACAATGTTATACAATGTCATATAGTAAGGCCAAATGGCATATATAATTCACATGAATATGTCACAACAAAAAAGGCCAAGGGCCACACAAAAGACATAAAGAATGTCATAAATAAGGGACATGCTCAAATGTCCCAATAAATAGTAGGGCTGAGGGATCCAAGTAGTGGACATGTTCAAATGTCACACATATCAAGCAAAAATTTCCTAGAAGTGTTTAAGAAATTTTCACATAAGAGACAAGAGCCACAAATAATAAAAACTATATGTTTATCATATTATGAAATAAAGTATAAAAACATTGAATGAGCATAGAATAAGGGTTTTTAAGGGCCCCTAGGAAAAATCCCTATGTAAAAATTTGGTAAGTATTGAAAAGTACATTTTGAATTCTTAAAAAATTAAAAGAAAAGTAGTTTCATCATGAAGGAAAAACATAGGCATCACCCAAACACAACATTTAAGTTCCTCCATCAAGACCTTTTGATCTGTGTCTAGACCCTGTGGTTGTCATTGAAACCCTGTTGACACATGTCTAGAGCCTATGGATGTATGTATAGATCTTATGATGTCTAGATCCAGTAGACAGTGTCCAAAGCTTGTGTATAATGTATAGATCTTGTGGTCACTATATAAAGCCTATGTACACCATCCATACCATGTATATGCCATCCAACCCCTATGGATGGTGTCCAAATATTGTGGAAAACATTTAAATCTTGTGATGATGTCTACAATCTATGAATGGTGTCTAGAGGATGTAGACATTATCTAAACCCTATGGATGACATCTATAGGTCATGAAAATCATCTAGAGCCTATCGATAACATTAAAAACCTATGTACATAATTCAAACCCTGTGGATGTCATCCATGCCCTTTAGCCACCATTTATCCCTTGTAATTTTTGTCTGGTCACCATCCAACAAATATGCCTATAAATATCCATAAACTTTTAAATGTGCTCATTTTTGTCATTTCTTGATTTTAAAAATAAATATCTCTTCCTAAAGTAATCTCTCATCCTTGGCACTCAATCTTATAATGGCTTCTTACCTTGCATCTTCTACCCCCATTCAAAAATTTGTCTACAAAAATCTAATTTGCCTTAAAATATTGAGGTTGATGGAGGATAATGACATTTATAGCAAGTGGATAGATAAATTTTATTTTATAGGCCTTATTTAAATGCCCTATAATGATATAAACATTATTTTTCTCAACATTATCGTGCTTAGCTATAAACTTACTACCAGAGAGTTTACTTGTACCCTCAGCTCGTAGACTATTACTTTTGGTGCTGAGACTTCAAACATCCACTGCTTGATAGTGTGACCACATAAAAACATGGAAACTATAACAATAAAATATATTTTGACTAAGGAAGACAAAATATATCTAGAAAATCACTTAGGCTTGACAGTCGATACCTCTACCTCTGTAGGTAAAGTTCTCTTTGTTAATTAATATTTGATGGTTTGTGTATGAACTTTGAAAGTTAATAAATGTAATTTTCAATTTTTAATTGTTGTTTTCATTTAATTACAATTACCCCTAATCATTTAATAAGGGTAATTATGTCCAAAATATAACAAAGACATTTATATAATCCCTCATTGAATTTTTCTAGGCGAGGATTATTTTATAAGGAAGACTAGTGGACATTCCCTTTGGGGCTTTAGCATAAATTATTAATTATCTTGGTTGATAATAATATTATTGGTGTACATACTGTAGAGTAAATTTTACTCTACGTTGCATTCAAATTTTTAGTCGAGCACCATAATTTTGGTTCATGCACACCTTGGGCAAAACAACAAAATTTTGAAGCAGAGGGCCGATTCATTTTGCCTAAGTATTGAAGTGCAGCAAAAGCTGCCAAGTGTCACCCTTTGAGTGTGGGTCCTTTTCCCCTTTTGTTTCCTTTTATTTCATTCTTGGCCTAAGTTTTTAATTCGAGCGGAGGTCACCAAGTGTCGATCTCTGGGAGATGAAGCTGGATAGCTGGCGTCCTCTGAACAACTTTTTGTAAATTTTTGGAGAGCTGCAAAATGTGCCACATATCTAGTAGTAGTTAAGTAGAATGCACCATGTGCCAGCATCCAAGTCTCATAAGGGCACTCACATTTTATTTTTATTAAATACTTTCAACAAGCTAAGTAGTAGAGAGAGTAGAAAGCGCCAGGTGGCAGTTGTGGAGGCCCTAAACTACCTTTTTGAAGAAGTAGTAGAATCCACCACGTGTCATCATCTAGGAGAATTTGGTCCAACGCTTTCATTCAACACTTAAAGGCATAATTTAATTTTGATTAAATACTGAAGTGTAGTAGAAGCTACCAAGTGTCACCTTTTGGGTCCCTCGCCACATACCCCAGAAAGGAGAAGTGGAAGATGCCACGTATCTTCCCAAGAGCAGTGGAGGTCACCTCGTGTCAACCTCCAAGAAACCATCTTGAACCTAACTGCCGAATAAATATTGTGGTGGGTCTTGAATGATATTTCAAAGGATCGAGGAAGCATTGAGTGTCAGCAAGTGAAGACTGCCATGTACATCCATCCTTTCTTAAAGGTTGCCCGAGCAAGAAACGCAATGAGTTTTGTTTTGATAAAATTGCAAAGTATCGAGAAGATGGAAGCGACCAAGTGTCATCCTCTAGTGTCTTCTAAGACAAAAGGAGAGAAATTTCATAAATTGACAAAGTGTCCTCTTTTGTTTCAATAGAATAGAGTGCCTGTCTACCTGTTACAGTGAAAATGGAGGGAAATTTGGTGAGAGTTATTCCTAGTAGATAGAACAGTGCACTGGGTAGATTTTTGGGGCTTGCAATTATTAAAGACACCATCTGTTTGTCCCCCATAAGCAAAGGCAGAGTAGACAGTTGAGCAGCCAAACAGGTGATGGAATAAAGAATTTTAGGCACAAAGAGAGGTACTAGAAAGGGATCACCATGCCGCAGTCAGCGTAGTTCTTGATAAGACCAGGATGCATCCAAGGCATTGAATGCACCGTCTATTTTGTCCTCGTGAGTGAAGGATGGAAGAGAATTGCATGGGAAGGGGAGTGATGGAAGGAAACATTTGAGGCTATAAAAGAAGAAGAATTGTAAATTAAAAGTGGGGGAAGATTTATGATAGTTTAGACTTCTTGTAATTTCGACCAGTAATACCATTTGCTCTTGTCTTGATTTCCTAAAGTTGTAAAAGTTGATATAATCATGCATGTTTTTGTGCCCTTTATGTGGCTGAATGAATTAAGGAAATTTAAGCTCCATGCCTTGGTTAGTGTTACCTGTGTCATTTACACAGTAGTCTATGATGTAGATTTGCTAGTGTTGTGATCAAAAATGTTATTTGCTTTTGTTTCATTTTTTGGAATTTGAAGTTCTACATAACTATGTGTGACTTATGCGCCTCTTATGTGATTGAAGGGTTCTATTAAGAAGATTGAACACTATGCCTTTGTCGACAATTCTTGTATCTCAGCAAAATACTCCCCTGTTGTGAGCCTCTATTTCTATTATTCCAATAATTTACATTGATCATGTACCTGTTTGCTCTTAAATGTAATTAAATCATATAATAGTTTCTCTATGCTCAGGTTAGGATTAGGATTACACTCAGGTGCATCGCCATAGTTAGGTTTCAATTCCTGCATTTGCATTTTTGTTTAATCTCCTATCCCTTTTCTCCAATACCTAATAAAAAATAAGAGACCAACTTATCTAAAATTTGGAGGTTGTTTCAAGCCACATCATCCCACAACTTGAAACTTCCCATTGTTTTTTATTAAAATCAAGCACAATTTTAAGGCATCAATAGTTTCTGGCATGCCTAGTGGGACCAGTCTTGAAGTTTCTATCAAGATTGCATGAACCAGAGAGCTATGAGGAGTCAGAGCTATGGACCAGTCACCAGATCACAATCTAATACAAGTCCAAGTATTCTTTTTCCACCTCTAGTAGTTAGTCCAAGAAGAAGAGCTAACTAGTTTCTACCAGTAGCGAACATGGGAGCCAACATCTCTCCAAGAAGTTATGCGAGTTGGAACACTGGTATCCCCTTAATCCTCCCAACACCACCAGCTATTTGGGATCCTATTCCAAGAAATGATCTAAAAGATCTACCCAAATTTAGTGGGCAAGACTCAAAGACACCCGTGGAGCATCTTCAAGATGTATCAGATGTCTGTGCCATACATGGTGTCACAGAGCAAAATGTGGCCTTAAGATTGTTAGCAACCTCATTCAAAGGAAAGGTGATAGAATGGTATCAGTCTTTGACCCCAAACACCATTTCTACATGGGACCATCTTGGAGATCTATTTTTTGAAAGATTTATAGAGAAGGGTGATAAGTCTTCCCTGTTACAGTAATCGATCACTATTCAGAGGGGAACACAAGAGGACATGACTGACTTCAATACCAGATTCTAGAAAACTTGGGATAGAATCCTTGTTGCAGCTAAACCACCACCTGGTATGGCCATAGTATTCTATCTCAAGGCTTTAAAGTTAGATATATCTATCATGATTCAGTCACTGAGAGGACACACTTTGCCGGCAGCCTATGACCTTGTGGTTAGAGCTAAAAATCATTTAATTGATGCCAGAAAGCTACCTCCAAGGCCTCCCATGCCTATGTTCCCATAAATCTCCTTAATTTTACCTCAAGAGGTTCCAAAAGCTGTCATCCCCCTTGTGTCTATGTATAATTACCACTCATCATCTGTGAAGCAGCTGGTCCTTGCTCAGTCATCAGAGATGGATGATATCAAAAGTATGCTAAGGCCATTCGACAATGAGCTGATTAATATGAAGAGGCAACAAAACACTTTCCCTAAGCCTCCTTATCAAGGATATCAAGGGAATAGGTTTTCATCCCAACCACACTAGTATCAAGGCCCTCCAAGGCAAACCAACAATAAAATAGCAAATCAATTAGTCGATATTCCCACACTCTCACAGACCATTCCCCCCAACTCAAATAGGGAAATGGTTTTGGGTTAGAATAATTATGTGGATGATAATAATGCTTGGTGTTTTCCTTGCAATGATGCTCACACACCTAGAGATTGTCCTAGGGGAAACTTGTAGCAAAGGGTAGCTAAGCAGAGGAGAATGGATGGCCAGTTTGCTAGTACTAGTAGCAGTCAAGCATACTAGTCTCCTGGCATGTAGAATTTGGTTCTAGTGGCTCAGATGCAAGGAATGTCTTTGCGATAGGAGGAAGATATAGCCCTAGAACATTCTTTGTTCTCATGGGTTGAGGATGAAGAAACATTTTTTTTAAATGAAGCATCCACCTCCCAAAGGCCAGTAGTGCAATCTGACTATATACTAGGTCAAAGAGGAGAATGGTGGAGTAGCCCGAGATTGCAAGTGGTCAAGTCAAGAATAATCCTTCATCTCAGGGGAAAAATAATGCCACTATTAGACAAGAGGTACCTCAATTGGTACAAGATCAAGGGATCCCTATCCAAATTCAAGAAAAGACAAGGTATCTGTATTTCCAAAAAACTCAGTCTTTGGTGCCAGTCAATGTAGTGGACCAATTAAAGAGGACTCTAGCACAAGTATCTATATGGGATATCTTGGCTATCCCTGAGCAAAAGACATTACTACAATAAGTTCTACATGGGAAAATAGTGCTTGAAGGTATTGTTACCAAGGGAGGACCTACTAGAAAGGAAAAGCTCAAAGACTCGGTTCCTCCAACGACAACAGCCTTCATGAACAATGCAGCACAAGTAAGTAAATCCAAGCAAGAGCCTTTCTATTTGACTCTGATAGTTGGAAAGAAACTTCTACATAATGCATTGATAGATTCAGGAGCTATCACAACTGTGATGCCTAAACAAATAGCTAATGCCTTGAAAATAAATTATGAACCCCTCGTAAAAGGAGTTATGCAGCTAGATGGCAAAATAGTGCAAACCATAGGGAGAATAAAACAACTCCCCTTGCAGTTATACACATGTCCCAATGTAATTGTCAACCAATATATAGTTGTCATATATATCCCTCCTATCTTTGGTTTATGTTTATCCAAAGACTTTACAACAAAAATAAGAGGATACATGTCTCTTGACTGGTCTCACCTCATCTTGTGAACCAGATATGGTTCAAAAATGAAGATTCTATCTGAACCACTATCTAAAGACCACATCACCAATGCACTGAAAAAAATATTAGAAGTAGATCATGCCATGATAAATAAATAAGAAATAAATTTTGTTGAAGAACTGGGTGACTGGACTGAGCATGATCAAGAAGAAGAAAACAGTCAGTTGTTGGCTATGATGCATAGCGACCCGTATGGGAACTATGATTCTACTAGCTTGGGCACGTATGCCATTTTTGATGAGGATCAGGTGATCCCAAATGTTATAAGTGAAGAGGCACCTATTTCTCAATATTTAAAGGTCTGGACTTTGAATTTTGATGGGGCCAAAAGTAAACATGGTGCTGGAGTAGGAATATGTCTTACTGCTCCAAATGGTGATAAAATTTTAAGGGCTATCCAATTTCAATTTGCTTGCACTAATAATGATGCAGAATATGAATCTCTAGTACATGGGCTCTTAATAGCCAAGAAAAAGGGGATAAAAAACCTAAGAGTAAGAGGAGATTCAAAATTAGTGGTGAAGCAAATACGGGAAAAGGCAGTGGCCAAGAATGTGAGAATGAGGTCCTAAAGGCATAGGATTTGGGATTTGATAGAGGATTTTGATTCCTTCAATATTGGAATCATTCCTAGAAGTTAAAACATTGAGGTTGATAGGATGGCTCAAATTGGCTCACAGTTTAACCCAATGACTAGCCTATTGGTTAACAATGAGTCAGTGAAAGTTATAGTGAGGCCAACCATCCTAGACAATGATGAAAATTGGTAAGTGTTTGAAAATGATGCTCAGGTAGTCTCTTTCTTACATCAATCAGATGAGTTTGTAGATTAGTTACAAACTAAAATTGAAGAGGCATATGGTGATCAGGTTAGTCAATTAAGGACTAATAAGCTCCCCAAAGGATTGATCACCTTAGAAAATTTGTTTGACCAAGAAGATGTAAGCCTAGGAAAGAAAAGGTTCCATGTAGACGAGGCAGACTATTCTGAGGTAGAGGTGAGTGCCGAAAATAAACTAAAGGTTGGGAATTTTGCAACTCAAAAGGAAAAGGAAAAATTGATTGAATTGTGTTAGAGATATGACAGAGTCATAGATTGGAGCTATGACGACCTTCATGGATACAATAGAGACATTATCCAACATACAATAGAGTTGACTGAAGGATCCAAACCCATTAGGTAGAAATAGAGGCCAGTAAATCCAAGGATTGAGCCTCTAATGGTAGATGAGTTGTAGAAGCTTTTAGATTCAAAGATAATATTCCCAATCAAACACTCAACCCGGGTATCAAATCTGGTCCTAGTTAGGAAAAAGAATGGAGACGTGAGACTGTGTGTAGATTTTAGGGATCTAAATAGAGCATCTCTAAAAGACCACTATCCCTTGCCCTCCATGGAACAAATTTTGCAAGCTATGGTTAGATCAGAGAGGTTTTCTTTACTTGATGGTTTCTCTGGGTATAATCAGATCTGACTCACTGAGGAAGACCAGTATAAGACTACTTTCACTACCAAATGGGGGACATTTGCCTATGCAAAGATGCCATTCAACTTATCAAATGTAGGAGCCACCTTTTAATGAGCTATGGGTATAGCCTTTGGTGAGCTAATAAACAAGGTCATCCTAGTTTATCTAGATGATCTCACTATTTTCTCAAAAAATGCTAATGATCATTTTGATCATTTGGAATCAGTCTTCAAGAAATGTCAAGATTTTGGGATATCATTGAATCCCAAGAAATGTATTTTTGCTGTACCTCAGGGTAAACTATTGGGGCACATAATATCGAAGGAAGGAGTTTCTATAGATCCTCAGAGAATCACATCTATAATGAACCTACCTCTTATAGCGAATAAAAAGGCAGTCCAGTCCTTTTTAGGGAAGATCAATTTTGTCAGTAAATTCATTTTTGATTTTACAGGCTTAGTTATACCAATGACACTCTTGCTAAAAAAGGACCTGGTCTTCAAGTGGACTACAAAAGGGAAGCAAGCATTTGAAGAGGTCAAGAAGGCTATCTCAGTAGCCCCAGTGCTCAAGAACCCAAAGTTCTCCAAACCCTTTGTAATGTATGTCTATCGAGGAGAGTCGAGTATTGTTTCCATCCTAACTCAAAAGAATGATGGGCTAGAAGGGGAACACTCAATCACCTTCTTCTCAAGAAATCTCAGAGAGTATGAGACCAAGTACAATTTTATGGAAAGATAGGCCTATGCCATGTAAAAGCCCTCAAGAAATTTAGGCATCTGATATCAAGGAACAAGATTTTGATACTTGTAGCTCACCCAAGTGTCAGGGAATATATCATGGAGGGGGAAATTACTGAGAAAAGAGCCAATTGGATCACTAAGATCCTTGAATATGATGTGGAGGTCAAACCCACCAAGCTGGTTAGAGGAAGGGGGCTATGACAATATATAACCCAAGAGCTTGAAAATATGTTACCTGAGGAAGCAGATTTAGAAGGAGAAACAGAGACTGTGCTAAAATTACAAGAGTTTGAACAGGAATCTTGGGTCATAAACATGATTAAATTCATGAAAAATGGTGTTTATTTGAGAGAACTCCCTCAAAATAAGAGGAAATTTTATAGGATATAGGGAATTCATTTTGTTTTAATTGAACAAGTCCTTTTTAGAATAAATACTGATGGGAAATTATTATGATGTGTAGAACAGGTTGAAGCCCAAAGGATACTACACGAAATGCATCATGGAATATCAGGGGGACATTTTTCTGCAAAGACCATAGCCATAAAGATAACTGAGGTAGGGTATTTCTAGCCTACTTTATTTGTAGATTGTTATCAGCTGGTTAGAAAATGTCAATCCTACTAGTATTATATGGGAATGAGGAAGAATGCAGCCATGCCCTTTAGTCCTATAGTTGTGGATGAGACTTTCACTCAATGGGGTCTTGACTTCATTGGGATGATAAATCCAGTGTCCAGCATGGGTCACAAATGGATATTAACTACCACAGGCTATTTCACCAGATGGACTGAAGCAGTCCCACTTAAGGAAGCAACAGAAAATGTGATCCTAGATTTTCTAGGAGGAATCACTACTCACTTTGGGGCTCCTCGCACCATCATTTTAGGTAATGCTAAAGCATTCTTAGGGTTTAAGGTATCTGAATTCACCTTGAGACATGGAATATATCTAAAAACTTCATCTAACTATTTCCCTCAAGGTAATGGTCTGGTAGAATCAACCAACAAGAACCTAATAAGACTCATCAAAAGAATAGGGGTGGATCATCACAAAGAATGGCATAAAGTGCTTAATCTAGCATTATGGGCTGATAGAATCACGCCCAAGCAGGTGATCAAATGTCTCCATATGAATTGGTATATGGAAAGTTGGCCGTGATTCCCCTAAGCTTGGAAATCCCTGCTCTTTAGCTAATTAAATAGACTGAAATTGAAGAAAATGGCCCCATGCAGGTCAGACTCATAGAACTTCTAGAGGTTCAAGAAAAGAGGGATATGGCCCATGATTCATTGATCAAGCATCAGGGAATGGTTAAGAATTATTTTGATTAAAGGACTTCGAATCCTAATTTTGAAGTGGGCTTGATTGTTTTAAAATGGGATGCACAAGCTGCCAAGATGGGTTAGCATACCAAATTTGAAGTGCTATGGACTGGTCCATATAGAATTCGCTCATGCAAGCAAAAGAATTCTTTTGAGCTAGAGTTGATAGAAGGAGAACTTGAAGAGATTCCTATAAATGGAATATATTTAAAACATTTCAATTGACTTAGGTCTCTCATGTATTGTATTTAAATAGTTTCCATTTCTCACATTGTTTTTCCATTGTTTTCCCACTTTGCTTTTGAATAAGTGTTTTAAACATATGTTGACGGCTCTTTTGAAGCTGTAATTTTCACAATTTTGATATAGTGAGAGGTGGAGTTTTCTTTTTGAGTAGGCTCAAAAGTCCTGATGGTCACCAATAACTATAGAGTAAATTTTACTCCACGTTGCATTCAAATTTTCAGTCGAGCACCACAATTTTGGTTCCTACGCATCTTGGGAAAAGTAGTAGAATTTTGAAGTAGAGGGCCAATTCATTTTGCCTAAGTATCGAAGTGCAATGGAAGCTACCAAGTATCACCCTCTGAGTGTGGGTCCTTTTCCCCTTTTGTTTCCTTTCATTTCATTCTTGGCCTAAGTTTTGAATTCGAGCAGAGGTTTCCAAGTGTCAATCTCTATGAGATGAAGCTAGACAGCTAACATCTTCCGAACACCTTTTTGTAACTTTTTGGAGAACTGTAGAATGTGCCATGTATCCAATAGTAGTTAAGTGGAATGCACCACGTGCCATCATCTACATCTCATAAGGGCACCTATGTTTTCTTTTTGACAAAGACTTTTAACAAGCTAAGCAGTAAAGAGAGCAGAAAGCACCAGGTGGTAGTTGCGGAGGCCATGAACTACCTTTTCAAAGAAGCAAAAGAAGCCACCACGTATCGTCATTTGGGAGACTTTGGTCCAATGCTTTCATTCAATGTATAAAGGCATCATTTCATTTTGCTTAAATACTGAAGTGCAGTGGAAGCTACCAAGTGTCACCTTTCGAGTCCCTCACCACATACCCCTAAAAGGAGAAGCAGAAGATGCCACGTATCTTACCAGGAGTAGTGGAGGTCACCATGTGTCAACCTCTGAGAAACCATATTAAGCCTAACTACTGAATAAAGATTGTGGTGGGTCCCAGATGATATTTCAAAGGATCGAGGAAGTGCCAAGTGTCAACAAGTGAAGACTGCCATGTACATCCATCCTTTCTTAAAGGTTGCCTGAGTAAGGAATGTAGTGAGTTTTGTTTTGATAAAACTGCAAAGTATCGAGAAAATGGAAGCGTCCAAGTGTCATCTTGTGGTGTCTTCTAAGACAAAAGGAGATAAATTTCATAAATTGACAAAGTGTCCTCTTCTATTTCAACTAAACAAAGTGCCCATCTACTTGTTACAATGAAAATGGAGGGAAATTTGGTGAGAGTTATTCCTGGTAGATAGAACAGTGTACTAGGTAGATTTTTGGGGTTTGCAAGTATTAAATATGCCATCTATTTTCCCCTATAAGAAAAGGTAGAGTAGATAGTTGAGCAGCCAAATAGGTGATGGAACGAAGAATTTTAGGTGCAAAAAGAGGTACTAGAAAGGGATCACCATGCTATAGTTAGGGCAGTTCTTGATAAGACCAGGATGCATCTAAGGCATTGAATGCACTGTCTATTTTGTCCCCGTGAGTGAAGGATGGAAGAGAATTGCATGGGAAGGGGAGTGATGGAAGGAAACATTTGAGGCTATAAAAGAAGAATTGTAAATTAAAAGGGGGGAAGATTTATGATAGTTTAGACTTCTTGTAATTTCGACCAGTAATATCATTTGCTCTTGTCTTGATTTCCTAAAGTTGTAAAAGTCGATATAATCATGCATGTTTCTATGCCCTTTATGTGGTTAGATGAATTAAGGAAATTTAAGCTCCATGCCTTGGTTGGTGTTACCTGTGTCATTTACATAGTATTCTATGCTGTAGATTTGATAGTGTTGTGATTAGAAATGTTATTTGCTTTTGTCTCATTTTCTGGAATTTGAAGTTCTACATAACTGTGCATGACTTCTGCACCTCTTATGTGATTGAAGGGTTCTATTAATAAGATTAAACACTATGCCTTTGTTTACAATTCCTGTATCTCAGCAAAAGACTCCCCTGTTGTGAGCCTCTATTTCTGTTATTCCAATCATTTACATTGATCATGCACCTGTCTGCTCTTAAATGTAATTGAATCATATAATAGTTTCTCTGTGCTGAGGTTAGGATTAGGATTACATTCAGGTGCATCACCATAGTTAGGTTTCAATTCCTGCATTTGCATTTCTGTTTAATCTCCTATCCCTTTTCTCAATACCCGATACAAAAGAAGAGACCAGCTTCTCTAAAATCTGGAGGTTGTTTCAAGCCGCATCATCCCACAGCTTGAAACTTCCCATTATTGTTGATTAAAATCAAGCACAATTTTAAGGCATCAACACATACATTTACACTAATATTATAAATGATTTATATTGTTCTTTTCAAAGTTACACATAATTTTCATTTCTAATTTTATCTTGGGTTTCTACTATGAGGCATATCATGGGCTGATGGGAATAAATGTTTCAACTATCTTTCATGAAAAAATGAAATCTAATTCAGTGGCCCTTTTTGATCTATAGGTAATTTTGAAATTAAAATTCAAATTAATTATATAGTTATGTATGAAAATTGACTTATTATTTTAATTCTTATAATTCAAATTAATTGGGTTTGTTTCTTTGTAATAGATAAGATAAATTATTTCTCAATTAATAAGAGAAGTTACACTAAATAAATACCATCCCCCTAAACACTCCATGGATTTAGATAGGGGTGATGACATAGACTTCAATGTGGAAAAACCATTGGCAAAGATAAGAAAATTTAAGAGTTCTATCTCACCTATTGCCGCACAACATCAGCAAGGCACATATACAAATCTAGGTTTTAAAAGATTTGAATTTTATTTAAAATTGATGTAAAAAAACATTATTGGCATTGTTAATTATTTATTCAATTTTATATTATCCTCCATCATTGGAAAGATTTTACCTCAACCTGCTCAACAATATTCTACACAAACACAAACACATTTTATGCAATAATATCCTTTAGTGCAAGGTATGTGACTTCAAGTTTGTAATTATGTTTGTTATTAAATTATATGGTAAATTGAGTTTATATTGTTTGGAAAAGGGGGTAGTTTCACATTCTATTATACCACATCCACCACCATAAAATATCTCAGCAAATCCAAGTATGGATCCTATTATCTCTGACCTATAGTTTAACACACTTTAAATTTTGTTAAAGTCATTTATTTATTATTTTATGATGGCATTTCCTATTTCAAGGGCATGTTTCATAAGAATTCAGATGCCACCACCACTTCCAACCCACTCTATACACACTATGGGGAAGAATTTAGTGTTACCAATAAAAAGTAAGGGGATAATGCATATAACAACATTAGAGTTCCCCACTTTTTCTATGGATGGAATGTCTACTACAACAGGTGCCATTATAATTTTGAAAAATATTGATCTTGATGATTTTTTCCTTAAATATATTGAATACCATGCCTCTAGACATATTTTTCCCCATAATATTATTCAAGGATCTCAGTTTCAAACTCCAGAAAAAATAGTTGGTCGTGATTCATCTAGTTCACCACTTGAGCCAACCCCTAAAGCTGAAAAATATTTTAATGATTTAATGTCCTTTCCATTGACAAATATTATTGTATATAATGATTTTTCTTTGATATATGACATTGTACAGGGTGATTTAAAATTACTAAAATTATGGGAGATTTTGGGGAAGGCCTTGGTAAAGGAAACTAATGAGCATTTTCATAATCACTCACAAAGACATTGTTTATATTCTTTGGTTCAAAATGATCCCTCCATAGTTGACATTTTAGTGAATCAAGTTGTATCGGTATCAATTATTTTTAGCAATCCATACAATGATAATGTTTTAGATGTTAGGATAAACATACTAGAAAATTTAAATGTAAAAACATATGAATATTACAAAAAATGGGCAAGAGATCAAAACCTTTATTTCCTTGTCAATGCAGAGAGATAAAGTTTTGGTAAGCAATAATTATTTTAAAAAAATTATTTACGCTATTATAAATTTTATCTGACATACTTTCATTTCCAAATTATAGACAAAATATGAAAACTTGAAGAATGAAGCACATGTACTAAATATTCATCTATAAAAGGCATGCAAAAGCTTAAATGTAGTAATTTCATTGAAGGAAAACTTGTGCTAACAAAAAAATATAACAATACACTGAGGAGGATAATCAAAGAACATGCATGAATCTAAAAGTTATATTCAAGGAGAAAACAAATTATAGATCCATCTATACTATCGGTAGGAGACGCAACACATGAAGAAAGGACACAGATTGTCAGTATAAATGTTACAACTGATGATATTATTAGAGGAGGTGTTTTATAAAATAATTCAAGGAAAGGGGAAGATGAGACAACATAATCTACTTTACAACAAAAAACTAGAATTCCTTAGATTGAATGATGTCTCCTCACTTCATATTGAAAATATTTGATTTTTAATTGTATCTTTGTACTTAATGGAAATAGGAATTCTAAATTAGATACACTGTGGAAAGCTAATTATAATGTCTTTTATATTTTTCATGTTGACATTAGATCATTTATATTGGAGATGTAACTTACAAGTATAAAATACATATATTATTCTATTTTATTCGGTGCATTTTATCCATGACAATTTTTTTTGTTTTATTATAAATTTACTATTTAAGATCTATAGTGATGAGAACATAATTATTTGTTGTATAATATTTAAAACCACATGAAACAATCCCTTCATATCAAAAACAAAAGTGTAAAATAAATATTTTCCATACATACAACTTAAACATGTTTTTTTAACAAAGCTTGAACCATTGTAAGATAACTTAAAACTATTTCAAAATAATAAAATAACATAATTTATTTATTCTTGTAATTTACATAATACTAATGTTTCAGTGATTTCCAATATTAGGTTAGTATGTTATTTTTAATTTATGATATACAGAAGACAATATAAAAATAAATAACATAATTAAAACATACAAAATTAAAACTTAGGTAGCTAAAATAGTTTTTAATATCCCATTCTTCATAATGGTCATTTGTATTTATTGTATCTGACGCATATAAGGTCTTAATATCTGGATTAGATTTGTCATTTCTTGTATTAGTGACTACTACTCTTTGAGTGAGTGAAGTAAAAATTTCAATCACTTTATCATAGGGAAATGCATCCACTAAATAATGTAAAACATACAATAACGCAAAACATACAATCTCAAACATGTCTTGGGATTTATATCCAATCTATTATGAAATTTCAATTTAACAAAATATAATTCACTAAAGACCCTTTTCTTCCACAAATCCCAAAATCATAGTTTGTAAAAGTTTATACAAACATATATATTTACTAATATTTTAATGTAGGATGGTATTAATTTACAATTTTTTCCATAGCTTGTAATAACACCATTTCCTATTGGCTCATTTAGACACTTATATTGATCAATCATTGTAAGTCCAAAATGGGTTGATTGGGATGTCAGTAAATCATTTAAAAAAATACCTTGAATTTTAAATATCTACAGACTTACAAAAATGTTTAATGAGAGTACCCATGCATATGAGAAATAAATTACTTATTTGTTCTTCACCATCCTTAGTTCTCCAAAATATGGGATTCACCACTCCCATGGATTTAAACAACTCATCCATTTGAAAATGTTATCCAATTTATGTAAATAAGCTATCCTTTATCTTCATCAATTTTATTCATGTTTCAAATATAATAGTATCATAAAGAATACATGTTATAGGGACTTATTCAATTTTTGATTCTACTATATCAACTCATTTTTGGAATGTGTGTAGTGGTATCTCCTTTTCATTAATGAATATATAAAGATGATCCTTAATATTGAATTTCAAAAAGTTTTTTGGATCTTTAATATCTATTAAAGTTTTCCAACTAGTAAAAATAGTTTGTTTAAAAATATTTTGCCTCAAGTATAAGACATCAAGATATTGACAAACCCATTTTCTCAAATGTACAAAGTCTACAATATATATGGATCTCTCTTGAGATTGTTTCATCAAACAATTGATTTCCTTTTACATTGGGATAATACCACATACTGTTAGAATCATTTCCAAATATGTGAAATGTTCAACAAATCTTTTGCCTTGTTGACTTTCATATGACATTGAAACATAAAACCTGCCAATGATGGATATTATTAAAAAATTTTACATGTAGGATCATAAATGAAAATCCATCCTGTATCATTATATTTAAGAAGAATTTTACCATTAGTAATCCCAATTTTTTTTTTTTTTAAATTTAAAAATCTTTTCAGATTGTTTGACATATAAACATGTAAATCATGGATAAGTTCTTCCACTTTTGTGATATTTTTAAATGTCCTTACAATTTTATATGCAAGACTCATTCTGTGGGCCATGCAATGAATTGAAATCATATATGGGTAAACTATTGTATATAGTCAAACATAAACACCATTTATATTCCCCTATATTACTATCACACCATTAGAATGAACACAAACCAACTTTATAGCTATAGAATAATAATCCATCCCAAAAATGTCTCTCAAATTAGAAATAACCAACTTGTAAAGGTTTTTAGCATTACATTTTTCAACCATTTTATGTATAGATAACAAATGATGTTTTTATGAATGGTTCTCAAAAGTGTAAACATGAATACAAACCCATGTTGTGTTATCAACTATTGTGGCTTCATCAATGGATAGTGAGATAAATCTTACATTTTTAACTTTTTCTTTCAAATCTTCCTTCTCAATCATCGTAAGACATTATTCCATATCCCAAGCACTACCATCTAACAAATGTGATTGTGGAATATTATGAAGTTTATTAAGTTGAAACAAAATCTTATAATCTAAAAAATTAACTATAGGTCTACCTTTTTTAAGAATGTGGCATGTCATTGAGAACTGTATATTTTTGGAATGTTCATTAGACTAAGTAAATTTTCCTATTGAGTTGTAATTTTTTTTCCTTTCTCAACTAAATGTTGAATATATATTTGATTATTTTAATACACTATTGCATATATAACATGCATTCATTCTTTAACATCTTTCCATCTCTATTTTTTTAATTTTTCCATCTTCTTGTTCCATTGGGATAGATACTTTGCCATAATGTTTCTAAATTGTGTCCAACTTGAGTTGAATTTTGTGGTCCTTTCCTAATTTATAAGTACATATTATATATTTAAATTTAATTTGGGTATCATTACTATTTTATAGCTCTACTTGTTCAATGAAAAAATTATCTACCGAATCCAACTTAAAATACCTTCTAAATTATCTATCTACTTCTTTTTCTTCACACAAATTTTCGAGTGCTTCTATCGACTAAATTTTGTGTTTGTGGAGTAGAAGTGTCTTCTGTTAGATGGGTCTCATCATATGGAATGTACTCAAGTATCATATTACTTGGAAAATATTTTATATTTCTATTTGTAATGGGACGTTTTTTATGAGATGTAGAAATTTCTTCTAATGTTTACATTATATCATATGGTTTATCATTTACTGGAGCCATGCCATACTTAGGTATGCCTTCAAATGGTGGCATTCCATCATCAATAATATCTTCAAATGATGACATGATATTTTGATTAATTATTTCATTCAAAAAAATAGTGTCAGTGGAGGGATTTGCATGCATAAAGGTTATACTATTGTCCTTGAAATGTAAAATTAGAGTTATTACAAATACATAAATAAAAATTGTTAATTATTTAGTACCTATTTTTTGGGTGAATGTGGGTTGAATTTGCTTGGGTGTTCTTATCAGCTATCCAAAATAAGATAATATGTTCTTCATCATTTATAATTTCATTGATCTTGGACCATCATCACTATAAGCCATTACAAAAAACGTTTTTGGTATGACAAGTAGCCACTTGCATGTAAGTAGACATCTAGATAACATAGCCTAGTGTTTAAACTATATAACTAGTTATATAAATCCTATGATCATTGTCTAGGCCCCATAGTTACCATCTAGACCCTATGGTCACCTTCTATATCCTAGGGTTACCATCGAGGACCTATGGTCATTGTCTAGTTCCCATGGTCATTGTCTAAAATTTGTGGTCATCATCCAAAGTTTCTAGTCACTATCTAGAATCTATGGTCACCATACAAAGTCTTTGGTCATTTTCCAGAGTCTATGTTCATTATCTAGAGTTTATGGTCATTATTTATAGTATGTAATCATTATCTAGAGTCTTTGGTCACCATCTAGAGTATGTGGTCATTATTTAGAGTCTGTGGTCATTATCCAAAGTCTACAGTCATTGTCTAAGCCCTAAATCCACTATCTAGACCTTATGGCTGAAATGTATCCCCTATGATCACTATCTAGGCCCTGTGGTTATAGTATAGATCCTATGGTCACTATTTAATCCCTATTGTCACAATCTAGCCTATGTTGTCTTGTGCCTAGATTGTGTAACTGTGAATCCAGAATTTACATTCTATCATATAGACTGTGTTAAATATTGATCATCTAAAAAATATATTTGGGTGAGTATTCTATAGATTAGATAGATGGTAGTATTATTTTATATATAATATATATCAGTAAAACCAAGTAGAAGGTCCTTTGAGTCCATGGTGATTTATAGTCATAATTATAGAATTAGTTGTAAATGGTAGATGAGCCGACCTATAAATCTTATTTTCAACCCAAAAATTTAGGTGACCCATTGATATTTACTAGTCCCAAAAAATCACCAAATCCAAATTTCATAAAATGGAATATTCATGAATTAGAGAATATTTGCCACAAAAAAAATCCTAGCATAGAATAAGTGAAAAATAGTCGATTTCATCTATATTTATTAATGTCATATTATATAAAAGTAGCATATCCATGTATCAAAATGTAAAATATGATAAAATAATAATATAATTTTAATATATGTATTTTGACATGGTTGAGAGGACATAACAAGATATAACATGTTATAATATAACATGTAGAATTAGATGCCTCCAACATAGGCTTGGCCACTAGATACAATGAAATATAACATCTAAGTATCCTTGTATAGTATGCCCTACATCACACTCACACACCTTCTGAAATATATGTGTGTTTAAAAAAGAACATTCTATCCACCAAAATGTGTGATAAATAACAAATGTAAATAAATAAACTAGAAACATTTTGTCATGCTCAGATCATTATTTTTTATTTTTAAATGTTTTTGTATTATATATATATATATATATATATATATATATATATATATATATATATATATATATATATATATATTTGATATTTTTGAATATTTTTTATTTATGTATAATATTGATGTAATTTCATGATGTTCATAGGGTTATTCATAGGTTTTATTCAAGCGTATACAAAATATAAGCTCTTATACCCACCTTTGATTTCTTTATTTGCATTAGTAATTTTTTGTGATTTTATTTTATTACTTAAACTCAAATCTAAAATTCATGATTATTAATCTTATTTTTATATTGTCTTCTGATGTAATCTTGATAGACTTGGAAATGTTAAATAGCTTGAATACACTTGTCGTTGAATATTTATAATTCATATAACCATTTTTATAAATATTCATTATATATAATGATGTCTTTTAAACAGACCCAAAAATAATGAATCTCCAACTCTAGAAGCACTATTGCTTCTATTCTATAAATAAGAGAATAGGGTTTAGGCTTCATTACAGTACACATGCTTGTGTAATATTCCCAAAGTGTCTAGATAATATTATTGTGCTAATATGTGCCATGTTTCGTAATATTTTAATTTATATTTTAAAAATTATGTTATTTTTTATTTTTACTTGACCATTTTAGAATGATAAATATGTACAAGTAATAATTATGATTTTGGAAGTTGAAAAATATGAAAATCTACTATTTTTTGAAAATACATAGAAAAAATATACTTAGCTCAAATTGGGATCTTTATAGATAGTTTAAGATGTTTTAAAGTGAAAAAAAAATGTGATTATGGACACTCAATATTATGGATAGGATATGAAACTACTCCTACATAGGTCTGTTCTAATTAGACTATAACATAGGCCACTCGAGTCCATTGATTGTAGAATTGGCTTAGATGAATATGATTGGGGATTCACATAGAAGGAAAAAGAAGATATTATCTTGATAGTGACAGATCATAAGGAAATTTTGAGGGTATTTATAGAAAGGATTGTTATGGGTAGATATAAATGAAGGCCACTTGAGTCTATTGACTGTAGAATTATCTTGGTTGACTGTGATGAAAATTTGACTATTGCACCTCTTGTGCCTAATTCTATTGAATAATATGAAATCTTATGATTCATAGAATTTTTTGTTTTCTTTATTTAGTATTTGAAAACCTATGGGCACTTTGAAATCTTAGAAACCAAAAAAATGAGGGGAGTGTAATGAGCTGAGCTAACCTCAATCACCCCCTTGATCATTGAATGTTTCTTATATATCTAATAATCCAAGGATGGAAATTAAGATCATAAAGTTTTACCACCTATATTGACTATGAAATTATGCTTCTTGAATATGTGTATTCAACTATAAAAATGGATATGATACTTGACAATGATATATCTTGAATTAATTTGAGGTGTTTTAGACTTGGATCATAGTTGCTCCTTGTGTATGATCTTAAATTTAAAAATAATAGGGAAAATTTAATTAATGTGCAATAATGTGTAAGATAACAACCAACTGGTGGTAATGAATAACCTTTGATAAGTATTTATAGGTGAATATTTTTATTATTTCCTTTAACTAACCTTGTGAAATGCATGAGAAGACATATAAGATTGTTTTGAAATTCAAAAACTAGCCATTATTTAGTGTGGGACACAATTGCTTTAGGTGGATAGGAGTGCG